>CAXKVX010005111.1:0-61739 GCA_964058865.1 Eleocharis quinqueflora
ATAAAACAAATTTGCAGTGGGAGTTTTATTATTTAAATAGAACATAACATGAACAAAGCTAAAATCTTTACTTTTTACGTTGTAGAAATATGGCTAAAGAATCGTCATTCTCACTACGTTTCATGCTCGAGAAACAAACTCTGAAGGTGGACGGATCAAATTTTACTGATTGGTTCCGTGCCATCACCATCGTACTAAGACGCGAGAAAAAGGATTATGTTCTGAACAAACCAATCCCTGCTGGGCTTGCTGGAGGCGAAGCAGATCATATCGCTTTGTACAACAAGCACAAAGATGATGAGCTTGATGTACAAAGTCTCCTGGTAGGAATTATGGTTCCTAAATTGCAGCGTCGATTCATGGACACTAAGACCTACGAGATGTGCGAGCAGCTCAAGAACATGTTTCAAGAGCAGGCTCGTGCGGAGAAATATAAAGTGGTCACATCCCTACTTAATCATAAGTTAAATGAAGGTGGTTCTATCAGCTCTCACATGCTTCGTATGACAAGCGATGTTGAGCAGCTGCAGAAAATGAACGCTCCGTTGGAATTAGATTTTGCAACGGACGTTATCCTTCATTCCCTCCCTCCCAGCTTTTCGAATTTCATAATGAACTATCATATGCTGGGAATGGAGAAGAGTCTGCAAGAGTTGCAGGGGATGTTGAGGATCGCAGATGATGACATAAAGAAGAATACATCTGTCCTCATGATCCCGGCTGGTCAAAGAAAGGTGAAGAAATCACCGAAGAAAGTGGCCTCGAAGTACAAGGGCAAAGGGAAAAAGATTGCTAAACCCAATCCTCCCAAGGTAAAGGTATCTGATGCCTCTAACTGCTTTTACTGCAAAGTAAAGGGTCATTGGAAAAGAAACAGCCCGAAGTATCTGGCGGACGTGAAGTCTGAAAATGTTTCCAAAGCTTCATCCTCAGGTATATTTGTTGTTGAAATTAACGTTACTACCTCTATTAATGATTGGGTATTAGATACTGGATCATGTGCTCATATTTGTTCAAATGTGCAGGCACTAAAGAATAGGAGAAAATTACGTAACAAGGAAGTACAACTCCAAGTTGGAAACGGAGCAAAGGTTGCAGCCATAACCGTTGGAAATATATAGTTGTATTTGCCTAGCGGGCTTGTATTGGAACTAGAAAATGTTTATTTTATTCCTAGCATTTCCAAGAACATCATTTCGATCTCATGTTTAGAGACGAATGGGTTTTCTTTTGTAATAGAGAACAATAGTTGCTCAATATATAAAAGAAAGTTATATTATGGATACTCTTGTATGATGAATGGTCTGTATATATTGCAATTGGAAAAACCCGTGTTCAACATAACTAATAAACGACTCAAAGCGTCTCATGAAAGCACAACTTACATGTGGCATTGTCGCCTTGGTCATATAAACGAGAAACGCATCGAGAAATTGCATAAAGATGGACTTCTTGGAAATTTTGATCTTGAATCAATTAACACGTGCGAATCTTGTTTACGTGGAAAAATGACCAAAACGCCTTTCTCCAAAAAGGGCGAAAGGGTAAGTGACTTACTAGGACTCGTAAATACTGATGTATGCGGACCTATGAGTACTTGTACAAGAAATGGTTATTCGTACTTTATCACATTTACTGATGATTACAGTAGATACGGTTATGTCTACTTGATGAGACATAAGTCTGAATCCTTTGAAAAGTTCAAGGAAATCAAGGCTGAAGTAGAAAATCAATTAAACAAGAGTATTAAAGCCTTACGATCTGATCGTGGAGGCGAATACTTGAGTCATGAGTTTATAACATACTTAAAACAATGTGGAATAGTTTCACAACTCACGCCTCCAGGAACACCACAATGGAGTGGTGTTTCTGAGAGACAAAATCGAACCCTGCTAGACATGGTCCGATCTATGATGAGTAATGCCACTCTTCCGAAATCTTTTTGGGGGTACGCACTAGAAACTGCAGCACGAACGATAAATATGGTCCCGTCTAAGTCAGTAGAAAAGACTCCATACGAGTTATGGTTTGGGAAAGCCCCAAATATGTCTTATTTTAAAATATGGGGTTGCGAAGTATTTGTCAAACGTCCGACGTCTGGCAAACTTGATCCCAAGTCTGACAAATGCTTTTTCGTAGGATATCCTAAGGAAACGAAAGTATATTACTTCTATCACCAGGCCGAGAACAAAATAGTTGTTGCTCGTATTGGTGTATTTTTGGAGAAACAGTTTCTCGCAAAATGAAGTAGTGGGAGTAATGTAATACTTGAAGAAATTCGAGATACATCACACAATACAGTATCTGAACGAGATCAGATTAATCCACCACTTGATACTTCGGTTGAAGAGCATCTGGAAGAATCAAATCCACAAGTAGTTGTGGAGGAGGTTCTAGTCCCGAGCTCAAGTACTTCAATGCAAGTTGAAGTAGAACCAAATCCGCAAATAGTTGCAGATCAAGTTCAACAAACTGAAGGTCAAGTGCTACGTAGGTCTGCAAGGACAGTCCGAGCACCCGAGAGGTACTTGGAACTGCATGAGGTCTCAGTATATAATACTGAAGATCCTATGACCTATGCGGAAGCAATAAATAGGCCCGACTCTGATAAATGGCTAGAGGCCATGGAATCCGAAATACAATCCATGTATGACAACACGGTGTGGAACCTAGTTGTGCCATTTGATGGGGTGAAACCCATAGCAAACAAATGGATTTTTAAAAGAAAAACAGACATGGATGGTAAGTTGACTGTATACAAAGCACGGTTGGTTGCGAAAGGTTTCAAACAAATTCAAGGAGTTGATTATGATGAAACTTTTTTGCCCGTGGCTATGTTTAAGTCAATTCGGATACTCCTAGCAATTGCCGCATTTCATGATTATGAAATATGGCAGATGGATGTCAAAACCGCCTTCTTAAATGGAAATTTAGAAGAGGATGTGTATATGACACAACCTGAGGGTTTTGAGGATCCAAAGAACGCTGGGATGATATGCAAGCTTCGTAAATCAATTTATGGATTGAAGCAAGCGTCACGGAGTTGGAATCTTTGGTTTAACGAAGAAGTCAAAAAGTTTGACTTCGTCAGATGCGAAGAAGAACCGTGTGTGTACAGAAAAACTAGTGGGAGTGCCATCGCTTTTTTAATCTTATATGTAGATGACATACTCCTAATGGGAAACGATATTCCTATGTTGCAAAAGGCTAAGTCTTCATTAAAGAAAGTGTTCTCAATGAAGGACTTAGGCGAGACTGTCTATATACTAGGCATAAAGATCTATCGTGATAGATCGAAAAGACTTATAGGATTAAGTCAAAGCACGTACATTGACAAAGTGCTAAATAGGTTTAACATGCAGGATTCTAAGAAAGGATTCCTGCCAATGAATCATGGTGCGCAGCTTAGAAAGACTCAGTGTCCTTCGACAACTGATGAGCGAAGCATAATGAGTAGAGTGCCATACGCTTCGGCTATAGGCTCTATCATGTACGCCATGTTGTGCACTCGTCCTGATGTCTCGTACGCTTTAAGTGTGACGAGTAGATATCAGGCTAATCCAGGCATGGAGCATTGGAATGCTGCAAAGAATATCCTTAAGTACTTAAGAAGAACTAAGGATATGTTTCTCGTCTATGGTGGTGACTCCGAGCTTGTGATAAACAGTTACACAGATGCAAGTTTCCAAACTGATCGAGATGATTCGAGATCACAGTCCGGGTACGTGTTCATACTCAACGGAGGGGCTGTGAGCTGGAAGAGCTCAAAGCAGGAGACTATAGCAGACTCAACAACCGAAGCTGAGTACATAGCTGCATCCGAAGCAGCAAAAGAAGGGTTCTGGATCAAGAAGTTCCTTAGCGAACTTGGAGTGGTTCCCAGTGCTCAAGGACCTGTGGACCTCTATTGTGATAACAATGGAGCTATAGCTCAGGCCAAAGAACCGAGATCGCACTCGAGATCCAAGCATGTTTTACGACGTTATCACCTGATACGAGAAATCGTAAATAGAGGTGATGTAAAGATATGTAGAGTTGACACAGCCAGCAACACAGCTGATCCACTCACGAAACCTCTTCCTCAAGCCAAGCACCAATTGCATACAGCTTCTATGGGTTTGAGACACATAGAAGATTGGTTATGAGTTTTTCTTTAGATCTATGAGATTTTTTGAAATTTAGAGATTCGTGTAACTAGAGCCTACGATGATTGGCTTCTAGCTTAAGTGGGAGATTGTTAGTTTGTAATAATCTAGAAGTCAATAATACGATAAATTATCATAAAGCTTTGTTCATGAATTGAGTGATTAATTAAAATGTCATTTTGTTACCTTGAGTATTATTGAATTTATGAATCATTCCTTTATCTGACTTGAGTCAATAACTGGAATTGTGAAACTTCATAATACAGATGATATATACTCTTAAAAGTCTCTAACCAAGGTAATTAGCAAGAACACTAATTTACCGTTACAAGGTTAGAATGTGGATTAAAAGATGGTTAAGTTTTACAAACCATAGACATGAGATGTCGTTTTAATCACATGAATACATGTTAGAGGAACATGGTATTTGACAGACCTCGAATGAAACATTAAATGGAATTGTGTACGTGTCATTAATGTTTTCATTCAGTGTTAAGTTCTAAAGTATGAGGTATTTTATCTCTCCTACTAAGAGATGTGTATGTGTGATTGTTATCTAACGTTGTCGGTAAAATGCAGTCATAACGATAGCTTTTCGGTATACATAGCTTAGTTAAGGTAGTGATGGTTTACTGAAAGTACTATTGTCTCTCGTATCTTGATACGAGTTACAGTATCACTGGGCCCCTTGATAGAGTAAGATTATCTGCATGCGGTATAATTACAAGAGTAATTATATTTGATAAGTCTGCTCAAGATTGAGAAAAGATTAAGTTTGCAAGGATGACACACACCTGCCTTGAAACTAATCTGATACTGTGAGACGAAAGAATTAACACGACTAAAATGTTTAGTGGATCGTGATATTGCATAAGTACAACATCGTCTGTGTAATTGGATGGTCATAGCGCATATGTCAGATGCCTCCTATGATTATAGAAATTAAAATGGTTTTAATTCTATTTACCAACATAACACAGATCCTATTGGGTCACACCGCATAGGAGCTAAATCAGAGAATCTTAATGATTAATTATAAATAGTTATAATTAATATTATGATGATTATAATTAATTATATATGATATGATTAAATTATATATGTCAGATAAGATGACAAGCAAAAACAACGGTTGAATTTATAAACGTATACGATACGTTGTATAAAATCATACCGCAACCAACCAAATACCAAACCCTGAGAAATATAATTGTTGAGAACAATTATATGTTTATGTATATTTATATATATTTAATTTAGATTTTAATTATTGATTATGGTTTTGAATTTGGGATGAAAGTCATTTATCAAATTAAAACCTTAATTAAAATTAATTAAAATCTTAATTAAAAATAAATAAATTAATTAAAAAAAAAAATTTGGTCGGCATGCCAACTTGTGGCATGAAAATATCAAAGTGTTGATATATATGAAATGTCATCAAACTTATCCATAAGGGGTATTTTTGTCCTTTCACACTTTTAAGGGTAATTTTGGTAATTTGGCACCTCCTCATTTTACTATAAATAGAGGGGTAGAGGGAGAGAGAAAGATACACCAAAAATCGATTCGTACTCGTTAACTCGGATTCGTATCGATAAATATACTTTCTCTCTTTCTCGTATACGGTTGTTTACGGAATTCGGAAAATAGTATTTTTGTGTTAGAGCGGTATTCCATATTTTGGATAACTGCGATTCACGAAGATATTTTATTTAGTCCGTATCTCGGTGAATAGTGTTTTTGCGGGAAATCGCGGCTTTCGGTATTTCTGGCAGAAGAAGTAAGCCGGTCTCTGGTCGTCCTGGTGGACATCTGGTAGAGGTATCAGACGTCTGATACTCCGAGGAGAAGAGCGTCTGTGATTCGGCCGTCCGAGTCTTCTGCGGTCCAATTCGAATTTGGATCAAGGTATTAATGTTATATTAATCTATTTAATTTGTAAGTAGATTAAAGTTTTAGAATTCAGTTAAGGAGTAGATCCGTTTAAGGATTAAGTAGGGTTTTGATGTTAGGGATAAACGAGAGGTGGACACCCTCTGTGGTTTATCCGACATACCCCGCTTAATCCTCGGCTTAAGTCAGACGTAAAATTTTTGTTTTACGGTCTTTCCGCTGCTTAGGCCAATTGACGAGTTTTGAACTGTTCATAACCCAACATTATTATCTTATCATCTATTCAGATTGTATCTTTGTTCTTTTGTTTTTCATTGGCTTGGGTGTTCCAGAGAGTATGATCGTCAATATATGAACTCCGTTAAAATCCTTATGTTACATTGAATTGCTTTGTTTGCATTTTCTAAACTCTTCTCTTTAATTTTTTTATTAAATAAGATTCGATACCATGAAATATATACATATTTAGTTCATCTTTTTGTGCATATATTTTTTTCTAGAGCCACAAATATCAGATACCAAAATTGCAACTTGTGAGTTGTTACATGGACTATTTCTGCCACTACAACTCTATAAGTGCACCATTAGTGATTTTTAATTTAGACCCAAAAATAAATAAATACATAATTTAGTTTAATGATGATGCAACTATATGAATTAATTGATTTATCCTTAACTGATACAGCTTGAGAAACAAAGATTTAAAATTGATGAACTCAAGACTTAATTTGATGAGTTTTAACTTCCATTAGATAAGTTTAATAATTAAACTAAACTAATATACTAGTTTTCATACAAATATTATCATTTAATATTTTTACTTATTGAGAGTATGAAAGCACAATCTATTTACATTTAAAAAAGAAGCCACTCAGATAAAAAATCAATCAATGCATCATGCTATAATACTAAGCTGAAGTGTTACTTAACAAGTCAATTAAACAAGTAAACCAACTCATCAAATAAACAATAAAAAGAACTTTTTTCCAATTTACAAAATGTCCAGAACCATGAAATTTTTTAACTTAAATAAAATAAAGAATTTAATAATCCATGACATAATAGTTCACATAAAAAATTAACTAAGCAGAATAATAGTTAAAATTAAAGAAACAAAACGAATTATTAATATTTATAATTTATACATGGATCTGTCACCCTAAATGAATTGGATGTCGGGTCATCTGATCTCAGGTTCTCCAAATTGTTATGTTCGGGTCAAGTTGGTCGAGTATTGGGTCATCTGGTGTCGGGTCATCTCAGATTGCAGGTAATGTCGGGTCGGGTCAGGTCGGCGGGTCATCTGATCTCAGGTCATTTCTGGTTTAGGGTCATGTCTGTCCAGGTCTGGTCAGGTATCGGGTCATCTGATCTTGGGTCTTTTCGGGCTTCGGGTCATGTCGGGCTTCAGGTCGGATCAAGTATCGCGTGATTTGATGTCGGGTCTTTTTGATTTTCAGGTCATATCAAATCAGGTCGGGTCGAGTATCGGGTCATCTGTTGTCGGATCTTTTCGGATTTCGGGTCATATCAAATCAGGTCGGGTCGGGTATCAGATCATCTAATGTCAGATCATTTTCGAGTTTCGAGTCAAATCGGACGAATTTGTCAAGTCGGATCGAATTCTGTCACCTCTGGCTTTTACTCATGAGTGACTTAGCAACCTTTCGCTAAGCTTTGCCTCCGCCTCTGAATAAGAAATTAATTTACTTCCATATAAATTAATTTGAGCACATAATCAAGTGTAACGTTGTTATGAATTAAAAACAACTTGGACTGAATTGTTATAATGAGAAAGAATGACCAATTACTGTATAATTGATTGTACAATATTTTTTTTTCTGGAATATTAATCCACAATTCAATAATTTACATTATTATTGGGCAAAAACTTAGGTACATCATTATAGGTGTTCTCTAGATACTTCAATCAATATGTACCATTCAAATGCATCAAGATTCGCATCATACATTCCAATCAAATGGTACCACTGTTTTTAAAACCGGACCGGACCGGAGGTTGAACCGGAAAAAATGGGTACCGGATCTGTTTCCGGTCTGGTTCGATTGAAAGACCAGGTCTGTTATGGAACCGCTCAAATCCGATTTGGTCCACTGATTTTGAAGAAAAAATCGTAATAAAACCCGATTCTCGTTTATTGCACTCTACTAAAGTACATTCACTATTTTCTTTTTTTCTGGGGAAACTCATTCATCGAATTGGAAAGGTAACAGATCAGAGGGCATAGAGAGGTCATAGGTGCAGTGGCGTCCATGAATGCATTTATTGAAGTTGAGGCTTTGTTTAATAAAATTTTCAAATAGGACCTTGTTTTTCTAATAATATAAAAGACATTAATAATGCATATTGAATCATATTATATTATTAACCTATAAATATTATAGAATAGTTTTCATATAATAATCGTTATTTTTATTACTACATTTATGCTATGAATTTTTAGTAAAACAATTTATTTAATATTATAAAATTAAAAAAGCAGTTGACCCGGTTGATCCGACGGTCAGACCAATGAACCTTTGACCCGAAGTCTTACCGAGTTGATGTCCGGTCCGGTTTTTAAAACAATGAATGGTACGAATTAATTGAAGTACCTAGAAAACATCTAGAATGGTGTACCTAATTTTTTGTTTTATTATTGAAGAAAAAAAAAAGGATATCCAATTAAGAAAGGCTTGCGCTGTCATGCACGACAGGCGTCTAAATAGAGAAAACAGCTGCCACACTTCACTTTGGCCTCTCTAATTTTTATTTATTTATTGTCACACACAACCACAAAATAAATCAGAAGCTTTGGCCTCTCTAATAAGAGGAATTAGCATATATGATGCAGCAAGGTATCTAAAAAAACTTGAGGTTTTTTTTTAAAAGAAGTGAGATTTTTTCTCAAATCTAATTCTAATTAATTAATTCAAAATACTTCAAAACTGAATTTCAAATTTGCGATCTTTCTTTAAAAAAAAACATTATCAAGAGCTGGTTCTAAATAAATTAAGTTTTGGATGCGAATTGAGAAACAATAGCTACATTTGGAAGTTGGAACATAGTTATATATATATGCAAGAAATAAACATTATAATAAAGCTCCTTCTAAGCAGATGTTGTTAAAAAAATATATGATAGATCTTACATCGTAAAGGCAATAAAATATACAAATGAAGGACAGTGCATTTCCAAAAAAGCGAAATATAAAGAAAATAAAGGAAGAAATTGAAGCTAATTGCAATTATGATACATACTCCATTACGAAATTAAAAGCAGCTTGAACAAAGAAGAACGCAACTTATATATCAATTACTCTGAAGAGGAGATTGGAAACACTTTAGGAATAGAAACAGGGAACTTGTCAATTTCATCTGTCCATGGGTGGTTCTCCTTTGCCGGGTCGATGGTTCGAAGTGCCTTCCAAACCGCGCTGTTGCACTTGAAGCCTGAACCGAACGCAATCTGCCAAGTCCGATCGCCTTTCTTCATTCTTCCTTTAGCCTCAGAATATGCCAACTCATACCAAAGCGAGCTGCTTGACGTGTTACCAAACCGGTATAGGGTCATTCGAGAAGGTTCCAAATGCCACGGGCTCAGTTGCAGATTATTTTCCAGTTCATCTAACACAGCCCGACCACCGGCATGTATGCAAAAGTGATCAAATGCGAGTTTAAAATCTGGAATATACGGCTTAATTTTCATTTTGAGCACTTTCCTCAGAACTAGGGTTGCGAAAAAGAGTATTTGCTCTGACATTGGTAGTACGAGTGGCCCCAAGGTGGTGATATTCGTCTTCAGTGCATTTCCGGCAACAGTCATGAGATTTTTTGAGAGAGAAATACCGGAATTTCCAAATTCATCCTCCTGTAGTGCCACACAATTGAAGGCCTCGTCATCGGCGCCTTTGTGTGTACGCATTGTACACTGCAATTGGTACTTTGATCGCCACCGGTCAGACCGGCGATTTGACAACAAAACGGCCGCACCACCAACCCGGAAGAGGGCATTAGATACAAGCATTGAGCGTTCATTACCAAAATAGCAGTTCACATTTATCGGCTCCACACTAACAACCAGGGCAAATGAATTAGCATGTGTTTGTAGGAGATCCTTAGCAAGATCAATCGCAATTACACCAGCACTACAGCCCATCCCACCGAGATTGTGACTAATTATGTTCTCTCGTAACTTATAACGATTAACCACAATAGAGGAGAGAGAAGGAGTTGGATTGAATGTACTGCAGTTCACTATCAAAATACCAATATCCTTCAGTTTGATCTTGGTTTTGGAAAATAGTGCATCTATCGCACCAAACATGTCCATTTTGATCTCTTTACGTGCCTCAGTTATTGAACAGATAGACGGTATTGCTGTGACTGCTGCAGGCAGATAAGTCTCGTCACCGAGCCCAGATCTCTCTACAATTTTCTTCTGGAATTGTAAATTTTCTTCAGTGAACTTGTTGGATAACTCCAAGCATTTCATGTACTTTTGCCGTGTACATTTTAATTTTTCATCGGGCTTGAAACATCCAAAATTCACCAAGTATACAGGACGAGGACGTGTAAGGAAATACACGGTGCAAACAAGGATCAGGATTGTGGAATAAAGCAACAATGAGATGGGATCAAAATGGAGATCGGACCAAACAGGAAGTATATCATTGATTGAACAGTAAGAGAGATTAATCGAAACAACAATCGCAGCAGAACAAAGGAGAAGGTTAAAGAAGTGCGTTACCGCATAGTGAAACCCGAGTTTTACATACTTGAGTTTTAAGGATTGTTTTACATCAGGGAACTCAGTTTCAGGTTGTGGTAACAGATCAGTGCCTGCTGGTCTCAGTTCAGTTGATCCAGCCATGTTTCAGACAAGATATCCTTAACAAAGAGAAATAAAAAACAAAGGATTAGAGATCAGCATGCAATATATGTCAAAAAAGAACTAGAAATGCTTTATATATGCAGAGGATTTTGAAATAGTGTTTCGTTTTTTTACCAAATGTAAGAAAGAAATTAACATTAAATGCAATATTTACCATTTTGTATTTTATCATCAATGTATTAGATTTTAAAGGCCCGGCAGGTTCCTGAGCTTAAGTTCCAAAATCATATTTTTAATCCTTAATTGAGTTCTATTAAATCAAAATAAATTAAATATAAACTATTGAAGAAGGTGCCCTGTGTTAGCAACTAATATCGATTACAAAAGGTGTCCGGACTGTGTGTTTGTGGCTAGACCCGAATGGAAAATATAAAACTTAATTATAATATATTTACTTTTAACAAACAATAAAATTACTAGTAGAAAGTGTAAGAATGCAAACCTAAATACAGATTGGAGAGTATTAAATTACATTTTGCAAATATAACTCGATCTACTAGCTAAACTAAGAGCATACATACATACATACATACATACATACATACATGTATGTATTATAGCTTTGAAATGATGAAACTAACCTGAAAATGAGAGGATGGTTGTTTCTTGAGATGAGATCAGAGGACCCATGACCTTCTTTTATACCCATCCAAAACGGGTTTTGGATTTTAATTGTTGTAAGATACCCGTTTGTTGAGTGGCATACGACTATTATTTTCTTTTTTTGAAGGTAGACTACTATTTTCAATATATTTTCATATTTGGGCAACGCTTACGGCTACTAAATTAAAGTACGTTATAATTCTTATAATTCAATATAAATATTGATTATTGCGCCACTACACCACCTTTTAATAATCAGTTATATTTTTTGTCACGAAATCTTAAAATTTAGACTGACAATTGAAGGACTTTTATAATCTCTTGTTTCAGACACTTAAATATGATTATTATTGGAAATATTTCTGTTTTATCATTCTTAATTCTCACTAGATACTGTTATTTGTATATACAATTACAATAATATTCAAATTAAAAAGTTTTTTTTATCAAATTAAACCATCTGTATGGAATCACATAATTACTGTCCATGTTTTTATTTAGGGACGTGCTCTCATTATTTAGGTAGAAATTAAAGCATCAAATCATAAAGGATCCCTCCTCAATCATAAATATTGATCTAATAATATTATTTTAATTTTTAGTTCAAATATATTTTTAGTTCTAATAATATTATTTTAATTTTTAGTTCAAATATATTTATCAAATGGTTTGTTTCTGATTATAAATTTTTTGATTGGTGTTAGCTATTTCCATATAAACATATGGCAGTGCTATTGTGATTTGCAAAGCATCACGCTTTGTGATTTTTATTACAAAAGATTTATAATCACGAAGCATGTGGTTTGCCATCACAATAGCCCATCTAATACCGATTTTTTAATAATAGAAATTAAATAAATTAAAGATAATTAGACAAAAAGATTGCATTGTAAGCTCCAAATATAGAAAAGGTCGGAGTTCCGAACTTTGGCCTTTCTCCTATGGACAGTATTTCGAATCCCAGAGAAGATAAAGATTTATGTCGCGTTTTTTGAGAAATTCTGAAAGGTCAGGGTTCGCAACCTTGTCCTTTCCCATTTTTCGAATTGGACGGTGTTCACAATACCGTCCTATTGCTTCTGTTTTCATTTTCGATTCGAAAATAGGTAACATTTCTGAGATTAATGACCAGGATTCGAAATACCATCCATAGAAGAAGGTCAGGATTCTGAACCCTGGTCTTTTCTATTTCTGAAGCTTCCAGCATAATCTTTCTGTTTAAATATCATTTATTTATTTTATTTCTATTATTAAAAAAACGGAATCTAATACATATATGTGATTGCACATACCATTTTATCTTACCTAGCCTCTTCATGATACGTACGTTAAAGGTAATCGCTCTAAATGATCCATTTTTTATGGTGCTTTGTTCATTTGAAAAAATAAATAAATAATTGCACTATAATGCTAGAAAATTAGTACAGAGTTGGACATATATACAAATTAAAAATATTCATATTTCCACTATCAAGTGATTGGTATTATAATTAAATTAATTGAATGTATTGTTATGCATCTAAAACTTCAAGACCAAACTAGTAAACAAACAATAGTTTAAGAACCAAATTGAAATTTTATGAACCATACATAATTTACTCTATAATACTTGTAAATATAAATTGCAGAATAATAATTCTGTTCCTTGTTTCCAACTCATTTCTTTAAAACTTTTATGAAATTGATACATTACTCGGAGAACTGTTGATAGTCGTCATACAATTTCTCTTTGGAAATGGGGATTCCAGATCTAGTAAATATGATATTTATAGAACATTTTAATTTGTTATTACCAGTGCTTTTTTAAATTGTTGATTGACCGGGAAAATTTTCCCATAATTATTATCACTTTTCTTTCTAGAAATAAACAATTGCACATAAGTGCAGTTGCTGATTAGCTTTAAAATAGCATGATTTGAATCTGTCAGATCATCTGTACAACACCAAATTAACAACTACTGGAGGCTGGAGCGCAATCTGCACAAACAAAAAACCTCAACCATGCACGTTCTGATGATATGCAGAGAGCAACAGTTTGAATTTTCTTGATGCCATTTTCTGTTGTTTTTCATACAGGTATATATGCCGTATGCAGGCCAATAACCTACTTAAAAAATGCTTTCATTAAGAAAAACAGAACAAAGAGAGTTTAGAATATTTACTTTTATGTAGAACCGAAAAAGTAGAATGAAGATGCGTGTTAAATTTTTAGTTGACTAAGATGTAAACCGTGAATTAAGGATTGGAATTATGCTTTACAGATCTCTCTAAGATGTAAACCGTTAAGGATTGGAATTTAATATTTTATTTGACCAAATCTATCTGTAATTCATGTGTAATTTGTAAAAATACTGACATTCTCATCAGTCATCACACGCTGTGCAAATAGTATAGTGTAAATTATTATTTCTCATTTTCAAGCCTCCCTGTAGACAAGTTCTACTGTGACGTACCTTACCTAAGAAATTGTACTTGCAGTGTTCTGAAAATTTTGTTATGATTTTTTCAATCTTCATAAGATCATTTTATATTTAAATTCTGAACATTAATTGAAAAAAGATAAATAATTAACAATATATTGACAATAAATTATATATATACAGAGTTGTGCTAAAATGCTTTATAAAGCACCAACATGCATTTACTTTAGGCTCGTATCTCGAGATATAAAGTGCAAACAACCAATCAAGACCGTTGAAAATGTTCTCCATACTAACAAAAATTTGGAAACCAAATTTTACATTTTTAAAATTTTTTTTACTATTTTATCGGATGGATGCAAAGTTGGTTAAATTGAAGGTCTGTAAATCGTTAGATTAATGAATTTTTCACATACCCGATAAAATAGTAAAAAAATTCCAAAAAATACGAAATTTGGTCTCCAAATAGATGTTAATATAGAGAACATTTTCAACGGTCTTGATCGGCCGTTTGCATTTTGTATCTCGAGATACGAGTCTAAAGTATTTAAATGTTGGTGCTTTATAAAGTATTTTAGCACAACTCTATATATATATATATATATATATATATATATAGTTGTGCTATTATGCTTTGCCTAAAATACTTTATAAAACAACAACATTCATATACTTTAGGCTCGTATCTTAAGATAAAAAGTGCAAACAGTCGATCAAATCCGTTGAAAATGTTCTACATACTAACATCAATTTGGAAACCAAGTTTTAAGAATTTTTAATTTTTTTTACTATTTTATCAGATGAATGCAAAGTTGGTTAAATTGGAGGTCTATAAATCGTTAGATTAATGAATTTTCCACCAATCCAATAAAATAGTAAAAAAATTCCAAAAGTTATAAAATTTGATCTCCAAATAGATGTTATTATGGAAAAAAATTTCAAAGGTCTTGATCGTTCGTTTGCACTTTGTATCTTGCAAAACGAGTCTAAATTATATGAATGTTGGTGCTTTATAAAGTATTTTAGCACAACTCTATATATATCGATCCCAAAAAAACAAATTACTTATGTTCCGCTCTAAAAATTGTAATCATGTATTTACTTCAAAAATACAAATACTATCTATTTACCAAATTAATTATCAGTTACAGAGAAACTAACTCTACACTCATTAAATATTCATTGCAATTCCATGGTTATACCATATATTATAATATTTCGTAGGAATATTTTAATTAAAAGAAACAACATATGTTGGCAATCTGCTAAAAAAAACATTTGTTGTCAAAGTAAAAAAATATACATGCTATGTTTTTTTTCCGTTCACATTTCTTGTATCAAGTTTCTAATTTGAAGAAATTATTATTTGAAAGAATAAGAGAATAAGTTTCAAAACTCCATATATCGATAGGGATTATGTGAGCAAAATTTTCATTGATTTAATGTCAAAGATAAGGGAATAAGAGCCTCCTACAGTCCAGATTCCATAAAGTCCGATTCGTCGAGGTGATGAGGGCAAAGATGTGGCGAAATACGAGGCACTGTAACAGTGTCCTTCTAAAAATTGAAAAAAAATGTGAAGCTTTCTCGAGCAACATGTACTTAACACTCAACTAGATTGGTATGTATAAGAAATTGCACAATAAAAAAAGACAAATATTCCCTTTGAAACTAATCATTAGAGTTGTCAACGATATTCTTTACTCTACCCATATCGTATTCGATAAGATTGGTATGTATAAGAATTTTTTTTTGTTTGATAATCGGTTTTAAATATGGGTAATATTTATTATTCATTAATTAAATGGACAAGGGTACGGATGAAGACTATTTGGTACCCGTTATCCTGTAGGGTAAATTATAAAAAATAAAATATTTGTAGAAACAATAGATAAGAGATGGAATATTTACATTTTAATTTGATTGATTTGATAAAATAATTTGAGTAGGAATTTTTGTATAATTATATTAATATTTATATTTATATTTATGTAGAGACACGTTTGTATTAAATAAATAATTTCTGATAGTTTAGTTATAGAAATTAGAGAAATCATAATTATACAAATATTACTCTTTTCGTCTGTTATCCGTTCGTTATCATGTAATTTTAACGGATAATGATAGGATGCGGATAAGCCAAATTTTAACGGGTAAGGATAGAATATTGGTAAGCTCAATTTCAAATGTGTAAGAGTACGAAAATACCTTCACTCGATCTGTATCGTATCTATTGACAGTCATACTAATTAGTGAAAAGAAAATTTGATATCTAAATCAGACTAATGCTCCTTTGTACATATGAAAATATTATTCAAGTCACAATAAGCTTACCAGCTAAGAAATGCACATAGGGATATATCCACTGTTCCACACTGACATATAGATTACATAATTTAAACTAGAAATTATAGCAACATCTGTACACCACTATGCTTATGCCTATTCAATATTTGTATGAAATATTTATAAGAAATGCCATCAGAAAAATAATCCCCATCATGGGAGCAAGTTCTCTGTTAACGAATACCCATCCCAAAAGCCGCCCGCACTCTGTATTATACAAAAGGAGGAAAAAATAAAGCATTATATTTTGTGTTGAACTGTCTTAAAATTAAATCAAAGTTCATATATCAAATTTTGACATTTTGAGTGTAATTTTAAATGCAAACTTTTGAAAAGAAACAGAGAAAAGAGTGCTTTCAAAATTTGACAACAAGAAAATGAGACAAAGGTCGGTTCAATATTGTGTTAGAATTTAAACTCAGTTTTAAAAATAAAATAGAAATGAATTACAATGCTAAAAAAATAGCTCCATAATGAAGTTAGTTTAAAGCTTTCATTGCCTAGTGTCAGCGACAATTGTGGGTTTCTAATCTAAGGCTAAAGACAAAAGCTATATCAGAACTCGGCCCATTTATAGCTTCCTGAGAGATAAATAGCTTTTGTTGAGCTTACATTCAAGAAGCTGTACTTTAGGGTTTACTTGACCCTGGGTTTTAAAATGCATTTAAGGACTGTACATATGGTCACTTATTTATACTTATGCACAATAAGTGTTTTTTACGATTGCAGAATTTATCTTTGATTTTTTCTCAATAAACAAATTAATTTTAGATTACTAAACCTATGCAAGGGGCTACACCACTCTATAAGGTAAAAGGTATGATTGACAACACAATCAATGACAGAGATACACTACTTAACTACACAATGTAGTGCACCAAAAGACTAACAAAGCTAACAAGCACAAGTGTTCTCGCATTGACAATTAGATGATTGTAGCTATCATAAGTCTCTTAGGTTAGGCAGCTGTAGGAGAAGACTTCAGTGCTCTTTCTAGTGCTCAAATGTATGCTTGAAAGCTTGGGGAGGGTTTTAGATGTCTTTATGGTTCGTACTCCCAAGGTATATATAGGTTGGACACTTCTTGAAGTCTTACAATCTTGAAATTTTGTCCTTGCGTTACAAATTCATGCAACTCGTTACATAACCCGTTATAACGAGTTGGCAGATTTCTAGATTTGTCCTTCTCTGCTTGATTCACTGACTTCTAGGTCCTCTTGAGCAGGAATCCGTTGTGACAGGTTATGAACCCATTATAACGGGTGAGGAACCCGTTGTGACGGGTTCAGCATGCGTTATGGTAACGCATGACTCTGGAATTCCTTCTATGCGTCAGCACTTCTCCTCTGCAACATATTCTGACGGGTTGGGCACCAGTTGGGACGGGTTGAGCAAGCGTTATGGTAATGAGTGGCTCTGAAAACGCCCAAATGGCTTGATGTTGATGTCTATGTGATTGTCTTGACTTGTACATACATGTTTGAGCATTTGCATTATGAATATGTACCTGTATAAACCTACAACTCACCAAAACTGAATTGTGCAAGGTTAGTATTGATTTATTTTGCAAATTCTCAAACAAGAGATGAGTTTAATCCAACAGTCCAAAAATCCAATAGCCTATGCAAGAACTAAGCACATAGATATTTAGGATCAATTTCTTAAAGACCATGTACCTTGTGTATATTGATGCTAAAAATCAAATTGCTGATATCTTTACAAAGCCTCTTGATACGAATCAACACATTGAGTTGAGATTCAAGTTAGGAATGATTGAAATTGTAAATTGACATGTTATGTCTCTTGTTTATATTTCTTGATTATGCTCCTTGAATACTCTTGAACTTGCAAAATTAAATTGAAAATGATAACTTTTCTAAGTTATAAAACTTATATCATTAAGGAGAAGCAAATTTATATGGCTTGAATTGAAACACATGCTAGAATTTAGGGTGAGCAAATGAATTGAATTGAGTCTTTTGTCATACTTTGTAAAAAGGGAGAGAAATGTGATGTTGTGCATGAGAATTATATGCACACACATATGATTTTGCAAATTGTCAAAAGAGGAAGTTTGTTGGATTAAACTCATCTCATTTTTTATAATTTGCAAAACAAAACAGTACTAACATTGCACAATTGAGTTTTGGTGAGTTGCAGGTTTATACATGTACAATATGATGATGCAAAGGTTCAATCATGCATGTACAAGTCATGACAATCATAATGATATCAAGAACAAGTCACAAATTGCAAAAATAGAGACTTCACAGTGCCATATGTTACCATAACGCATGGACAATCCGTCACAACGGGTTGCCCACCCGTCACATCGGATTGCCCACCCGTCACAACGGGTTCTCAATCCGTTGTAACAGATTGAAGAGGAGAAATGCAGAAGACAGAGAATTTTCACAAGCTTGACAGAGACTTGCATTATCATAACGCATCAACCACCTGTTATAACAGGTTCCTAACCCATCACAATGGATTCATGCTCAGAAGGGGCCAGAAGTCAATGAACCAAACATAGAAGGGAAAAACTAGATGTTCTCCAACTCGTTACGACGGGTTCTCTGTTTTTGTAATGCAAGAGAAGAAAATCAAGTATTCAAGACTTCAAGAAGTGTCATGCCTATATATACCTTTGGGATACGAACCAGGAAGATTAAGAAAGCCCTCCTCAAGTTTCCAAGCACTCATTTGAGAATCAGAAAGAGCACTAAAACCTTCTCCTACAACTGCCTAAATCTGAGAGAGTTAGGATAGCTACAATCATCTAATTAGACTAATTGTCAATCCGAGAATACTTATTTGCTAGCTTTGTTAGTCTTGTTTGGTGTACTACATTGTGTTGTAAGTAGCACATCTCTTTCATTGATTGTGTTGTCAATCGAATACATTTACCTTGTAGAGCGGTGTAGCTCCTTGCGTAGGTTTAGGAATATAATATTGGTTTTCTTATGTGAGAAGAAACCAAAGATAAGTTCCGCAATTGTAAGAACACTTATTGTTTAGTGGAATCAGAGGCGAAACCAGAATACCGAATTAGGGGACCGATTTGGAGTTAGGGGGCCGATTTGCAAGTATAGTCTAATTTAAATATTATAAATATGCCAAAATTTAATTTTGATCAAATTATACAAATTTTTAATAAATATTTTAACTAAAAGTTTTACTGTTTAATTAAATTTAATTAGAAAATTAAACAAGAGTTCCGGGCCAAGGGGGACCGAGCCCCACCTTGACCTCCCCCACTGGTTTCGCTCCTGAGTGGAATCACTCCCTGAAGGAAGTTTTTTGTTTCGGGAGTCCCGTGGACGTAGACCTAGTTTATTTGTAGGCCGAATCACGTTATATCGCGTATTTTTGTGTTTTCTTGATCTCTCTTGACTCTTGCTCTTCTCTCTCTCTCTCTCTCTCTCTCTCTCTCTTTCTTTACTATATTACACTATTATTTTGACTTGATAGTTCTTAGCACTTGCTTGTTTGTGATTCTAGCTAAGTGATTAAAGTTCAAAAATTGAATTGTAATTGTTAAAAATGCTTCGGCACTAATACTTGATCTTAGGACTTCATTCTAACACTATCCAATAAAGATGCATAATGCATTGCCATTATTGACCATAATGAATTCGGCCGTGCATATAATTTCCACCAGAATTTGAGTAACAGAGCAATGTTATGATTTTGCAGATTTTTTATTCCAAGACCTCTTCATTCTTTCGAGATGCAAGCTGTAGTGCAATTAAGCAAGTGTATGCCTTGTTTGGACCCATCCGTTCTTGAGGCAGTAGTTGAGAGCATTAGGTTAATCCAATCAATCCATTTATATGTGAATCGTCTAGCTTGAAGGACCATTGTTAGGAAATCTCATCCAATTGAATCAAACGCTTTATCAACTTTGAGGAAGATCCCTTTAGCTCCTGATTGTGACATGTTTAGCAAAATTTCCCTTATCACCAGAAAATTGTCCGATATATGTCTAATCTTAACATAGGTCATTTGATTGGGGTGAATCAGTTGAGACAGTTTATCTCGCAACCTATTTGCTAGGATTTTTGAAATAAGCTTGGGAATTAAATTGACAACACTAATATGTCGAAAGTCTGAGACTCATGTAGGGTTCTCACATTTTGAAATCATGAACACATTGGCTTTGCTAATCTTCGTCATGTCAATTTCCAAGCTATTGAATCGTCTCACGATTGCAAGCACTGTAGGTCTGAGTGATCGCCAATACTTTTGTATGAATTCTGAGGGCATCCCGTTAGGTCTTGATGCTTTATTGCGAGCCAGCTGTTTCACAGCAAAATCAACCACGTAGGCCAAGATATCATTGTTGGATTAAATTCATCTCTTGTTTGACAATTTGCAAAACAATTAAGTACTAATCTTGCGCATGAGTTTTGATGAAGATACAAGTTAAAACAAATACATAGTGATGTCAAACAATGCTCAAACATGCTCTAGACAAGTCAAGATATCAAGAAAAAGCTTTACAGTGCCAAACAGAGCACAACATTACCATAACGCTCCGGAACCAATCACAACGGATCAGCAACCCGTCATAACAGGTGTCTAACTCGTCACAACAGGCCAAGAGGAGAGAGAGGCAGCAACAACAAAATTTTCCCGACCACAACGTTACTATAACGCTTGGC
Organism: Eleocharis quinqueflora; assembly: GCA_964058865.1. Classification (NCBI taxonomy): domain Eukaryota; kingdom Viridiplantae; phylum Streptophyta; class Magnoliopsida; order Poales; family Cyperaceae; genus Eleocharis; species Eleocharis quinqueflora. The sequence goes on from CAXKVX010005111.1 coordinate 20,969, forward strand.
CAAGCCGTCACAACGCCTCTCAACCTATTATAACGGGTTCCCCAAGCATTATAACAGGTTCCTGTAGGATTTGACCCACATGACAGCTGCCCAAGAGAATAAGAACATTTCTGGAAAATGCACAAGGCGTTATAACGCCTTTCACCATGCGTTATAGAGCTTGTGTAACGCTACAAGCAAAATTGGAGGTTCCAAGATCTCAAAAAGTGCACAGTCTATATAAATGATGCAGAAACAAACCAGCAGGACATTAAACACCCCTCCGTAAGCTTCCAAGCATCAAATTGAGCACAACAAAAAAGCCTAATTCAATTCTCCTCCATCTACCTAACCTAGAGAGCATTAGGATAGCTTCTATTCTCTTATTGCCAATTCGAGAACAACCCCTTAGCTAGATTTTAGCCTTTGGTGCGTCACATTTGTGTTGTCAAGTGGTGCATCATTGTCCTTGATTGTATAGTCAATCAGACCTTTTTACCGTGTAGTGTGGTGTTGCTCCATACATTGGTATAGGAGAAGAAGATTGACTTGCTTGTTGTATAAGAGAAGAAGATTGACTTGCTTGTTTAGAAGAAGTCAAAGATCGGCTCTGCACGTTGTAAAGAACACTCGTTTTATAGTGAGATCGGCCCGGAAGTAAGATTTTGTTCCGGGAGACCCGTGGACGTAAGTCTAAGTTGATTGATATGCTGAACCATGTTACATAGCGTATTCTCTTGTTCTTGATTGCTCTCTCTTCACACTCTCTCTCTTTATTACTTTGCTCTGTGTTGATTTGTGATTTGCTCTATTACTTCTAGAAATTATTCTCCGCACGTTAAGTCTTCAAACAATGACAGTAAAATTGACTATGACAAAATGTATATTGGTCAAGGTCCACATGATAAGACCGGTCTTAGATTTGTAAAAGAACAACCTCCTAGAATTGAAAAGCAATCTAAAACTGATGTCAAACATATTCAAGCTAAGAATCATGCTTACAAGTATGACAAAAGATACAATAAGAAGACCAAGTTTATCAAATCTAATTCTAGAGTGGTGGTATACAAACCTAGAGTTAGAAATGATTATAGGATTACCAACCAATATAGAGCTCAACCACCAAAGTTTTATGTTAAGGATAGGTATGGTAGATTTCATGAGCTACACAAAAATAAGAAACTTGAGAATAATTTTGAAAGAAAAATGTTTGTAAATTCTTTTCAACCAAGACCTAAGCCTAGAAATGCTATGAATAAACATAAGAATTTTAGTAGCAACTTTCAAAATAAGAAATTCTACATGAATAGTCAATCAATATCTCATCCAAAAAATATAAGAAACTTTCATGACAAATATAGATTAGTGATGAGTTATTGAAAACCAATTAACAATAATAATGGTCATAGCAATCTTAACTCTAAGACAACATTTTGCTCGTTTTGTTTGAGATTTGGACATCATGATATTTTTGTCATTTTAGAAAAGGTAAATTTATGGAACCACTTGCACTTCCTAGCACAAGTAATACCAAATTCATTGTCTAGAAAGTCACTATATTCTCCTCATTTGATTATCATTTTGTATATTAGTTTGAGGGAGAGTCATGTAGCAAAATGTATAATTCAATGTATCATTTTGATTGAATTATATGTATTGTGAACTTTAATTGATCTTTATATCCAAGTCACAATCTTATCTGAGTATTTGCATGAGCATGAGCATCATATGACAGCTGAATTGAGCCCTATAAATGTTAAAGAACAAATTTGGAGCATAACAGCAAATTAAAACTGAATAAATAGCAAAAATTATACCTAGCGTTACCAAAGGCATTGCAACGGGTTAGGAACCCATTATAACGACTGGGAACCCGTTATAACGGGTTAGAAGACCAAAAATAGTCGTTATAAGGGTTTAAATGTGTGAAGCATTACAGTAGAGAAGAGAGGCATTATAACAGTTGGGAACCCGTTGTAACGGGTTGCTGTAACAGTTGGAATTCTGTAGCTATTTTAGGTATTATTTCTTCCCAAAGGTCTCTATTCTTGCCAAAACCAAAATTAGACTCTTCAATTCTATTCTGGTTGCAACTCAAGTCCTAAAACTCTATAAATTCTCAAGACTTCCTCAAGAGATCAACCAATTTCAGCATTGCTCAAGCTTCTCGTGACTCTTTATCATATTTCTTGTAAGTTTCCTCCTTATTCTTACTTCCCTCCTGGCACCACAAAAACTCTCAATTGTGTACAACAAGAAAAGGAAAGAAGTTGAAAAACAATTAGAGAAGGAGAGGAACCAACCTGCCATGACACAAAGGGAAAACATTCCCTCTCTTAGCTATCAACCCGGTGCTGATACAATCTCCAATCCGGATACTAACCCTAGTATACCACCACCAAATCCGAAACCATCTCCATCTTCTTCTCAACCTACACAAAACCCCACTAGATCTCAACCGGAAAGGCAACAAATTTTCAACCCTTGGGCCAAATCATCTCAAAACTGAATCTTATATCAGTCGCCCGTTGAATTTTCTAATTTCCATAGCACCTTCAAGAATAGACCCATTTCTGATACCTTTGTGTTCTTAATCAATGTGGATAATCAAATGAGTAATTGGGAGTATAACCAATGGTGCAAACTATTGACTTTTGGGCATGGAGACCATTGATCGAATTGAACCAACAATTTGCCTTGGGTTCTATTAGGATTATGTATGCCAATATGAGGCGACCCAAAGAACATTTCGGTGTGACTACCTACTTTTATGGTCAAGAAATACCAATCAATGCTGAAACCTTGGCCAAAGTACTTTGTATGATAGAAAATGGTGAAGAGGTAGATGTATACCACAAGTGGCCTCAACATGAGGAATCCTTCACCGAGTACAAGAAATAATTAGGAGCCAAAGACCCTCACAAAGACCATTCTGATTCCAAATTACTCGCCTTTCATAGATTGTTGTTTCGCCTTATAAACAATATTCTAATTCTCGAAAAAGGTCTCAAAATAAATATAGAGCAAACAAATGGGTTTCTCCTTAGGCACCTCATTGCTAAGAACAAGGTAGTTGACATACCCTTCATCATCCTAAAACACATGAGAACTGTTGTAACCAACAAGACAATGAGTCTACCATATCCTCATATCCTCATCTCTTGATCCGGATTCTTTTGCACAAGAACATAGTCATACTCGTTAACTCAAGGGAGTCCAATCCTATTATCTACTTCCCGACCAACCTAATTACCTTTCTTGGAAAGAAGGGTTGGATCAAGAATAACTTGACTTGGGAACCGCAACTCAAGCCAATGAATGATTGGATAAGAAATGAGGGAGCAAAACCTAACCAATACACCGATCCGGATGCTCCACTAGCCATGGAGGAAGAGCCTATGCCAAACATGCCTCAAGCCGGTACCTCTTCATACATGCCTCCTCCATCATATCATGGGTACCAATTTCCTCAAGACCTATCTTACTATACTCCTAAAGCCTTCAACCCAATGATGTCTTACGCCTTCTCAACGGTTGAAGAATGAACTCAATATGTCTCTCAACAAGTGTACCACTTATCACTCTGCAACAAGTACAACTCTATAAGTGTACATGAAAGACTTGACAATCAAAATGAGTTCAACTCTATAATCCAGACCAATTGGACTCAACAATTTGAGTCATGGAATGATTGTCCCGATCCTACCGAACTCGAAGATCACATGGGAGGAGGACAAGAGGGAGCAACTCAACTCAATCCAGAGGATGATGAACATGAGAGAAGTGATGAGGATTAGGATTAGACTAGGGTTATCTTTGTTTTTATTTGCTATGCTCTTGTATGAATTTATGATTAATATGATGTTTTGCATGACTTAGTTTAATTTGATGTCTTGATATATGCCTCTTGATGATTTTGCTCTCGTTCTTCTATTCTCAATTGGAAAATCTTATTTGAACTAAATGAATTGTGCAATATTTGAAAATTTTATTTCATTAAGGTGGAGTAATATAATAGCTTGACTTGTACAAATATATATGTGTTAAATTCAGGGAAATCTTAATTGTTTGAGCATTTTGTCATTATTTACATAAAAGGGGAGAAATGTTGATGTGCATCCTTGATTATGCACATCTCAAATGATTTTGCAAATTGCCAAAAAGGAGAGTTTGTTGGATTAAACTCATCTCTTGTTTGACAATTTGCAAAACAATTAAGTACTAACCATGTACATGAGTTTTGGTGAAGATGCAGGTTAAAATAGGTACATACTGATATCAAACAATGCTCAAACATGTCCTAAACAAATCAAGACATCAAGAAAAGACTTTTCAGTGCAAAACAGAACACATCGTTACCATAACGCTCTAGAACCCGTCACAATGGATCAAGATTCGTTCACCAGTAATCACCACGAAGAAAAACGAAAAACTACAAAATACAAAATAGTGTTGTGGGGACAGTCCTAATATCCGTATCCCTGATTCGACAGAGACCGCCTCTTTGGTTCCTCCGGTTGTTGCGTCTTGCGAACATACCCGAAGTGAAAGAGAGAGAAATTCCTCCGGTTGTTGCGTCTTGCGAGTTACATACCCGAAGTGAAAGAGAGAGAAACCACAAAAAAGAAATAAAAAAAAAAGAAAACGCGCGAAAATGATGTCCGGCGGTGGCTACACCTCAATCCACAACCAGAAGGTGTCCGGATCCGTACCGGTAAGCTTACCGCCTTCCCCTCTCTTCTCTCTCTGACCTCTCAGATCTCCGCTCGTATCACATTCTTCTCACTTCACATTCCTTTCCCACAGGCTGCTACTGGGTCGGATCCCGCCACCGTCAAATTCGCAGGTGAGCATTGTCTCATCTAGATCTACCATTCTTCATTTATCAGATCTCGCCAGCTTGGAGTTTGCATTTCGATTATTTACTATTTTACCATTGCAGATTCGAATCTCCAGACTTTCCCCCCTTCGGAAACTCAAGGGAAGATCTCATCCGTCTTTCTTCCCCCGCAAGATGCAGATGGTACTAATTCAGATCTCTTACTTGCTTTAGTGATTTTGCTATTTGCTTATGTCCTTACGTTTTCTATGTCTGTTTTCTAGAGGTTGCAGATTTACACCTACATTTCTCAGGTAGTAGTTTAGCATTTGATTAGTAACTAAGTCCAAGATTTTATAATATGGATATAAGATTAAGCATAAGAGTTTCAACATGTAATTTTAAGTACTAAATTACAGGTTAAATTGTAAAAAGAAAGGGGCACTGAAACCCCTCTTGTAGCCTTCCACCATTTGTTTCTACATTGAATTAGTTCCAGTATTTCTTGAATAATCAAGGAGTTAGGTGGCCTTCAGTATTGTTTCTGTGCACAATAGGCTCACAGTGATACATTACACAAGCACACCCAATTTTATTATATTATTTTTTATGCATTACTTGTACTACTTTATGCACAAGTTCAAATGTTGATATGGTGGTTATAGATACATTCTCAAGGCCGGGTAAGGGAGCTAAAGCGAGCTCTGATGAATCTAGTCAAGCTACTGGCTGGTTCAGCATGTTCTCAGTTGCAGCATATAAGCAATATTTTGATGTCGACACCTCAGACGTGCTAGAGAGAATAAAAGATTCACTCTTCCCTTTCAGGGGAAGCTTCAATGAGAAAACCACCGACAATCCTGACTTGTCAGTTTCTTTTCCCTGTATTTGTATATTTTTTTCTCCCTACCTTTGTATGGTTGAAGTAACTCAAAAGATTGCTGGGTCAAGGCCATTTTGCATTTGGCTGCCTAAAGGTTTGGAATTCGATCAATGTACCTTGAGCTGCTGATTGGCCAGGGTTTTACAGGACCCTGAGAGCTTAATGTAATTGAAATTACAAAATATTAGTGAAATGAACAAATTTTCAGCTCTACCCTAAACCACAAAAATTGGAGAATTTTGCTATGCCATTGAGTTAACCTGACCTAACCCAACCCAACCCAACCCGTTATGTTCTGGGGTTTGGTCAGGTCAGGTTTTCTTCAGCTGTTGGCAGTTTGTGTCAAACTTTAGCCATTTAAAAAAAAAAACAAATAATGCTGAACTGAAGCACTGACATCTCTGTTCAAACAGATAGAACCTTATCTCTTTCTCTATGCTTCCGGTACTGTGGGAGTTCAATTACCAGTTAAGCAGCAAGAAAATTCTGGTATTTAGAAACAAGTACAATGCTCATTCCCTATGTGTTATTAGGTATGGTCCATTCTGGATATGCACTACACTGATGTTTGTGGCAGCTGCGATTGGTACATTTGTGACATACCTTGCCCACAAGTGGCAGAAGAAAGATTGGAACTATGACATAAACCTAGTAACATGGTCTGCTGGACTATTTTATGGCTATGTTACTGTTGTGCCCCTTGGCCTTTATCTAATTCTCAAGTACTTCTCAGCCCCCTCAGGACTTGTGCAGCTGTTTTGTCTCTATGGATACTCTCTCTTTGTTTTCATTCCTGCCTCTGTATGTGAACACTTTTTTTTGTTTCAATTTATAATTTTTCTTTACCTTTTTAGGTAGCTAAGCTTTACAACAAGGCCACAAAATTAAAGATCACTCATATATCAGAAACATGCATACAATTTTATATGCCTCATAATATCTTTGAAAACAACAGAATTCCCCATCTTATTTTCCTCAGTAGAAATAAACAGTGTGAAAGGTGTGTTAGTTTCTGCAGGTTTCCTACTAAATTGGGAAAATGAGAGGTACCAGGGGTATTCTCGTTTACTTTGGGTTTCATGTATATTTCTTTTTCCAATGTCTGCATGATATTTCTGTTCTTGCATGGCCATGTAAAATATGTTTGACATCCTTTTAGGGTAGATGCATCAAGTTGTCTCAATACATGTATACATGCTTTAATGGAAGCATTCTGGGGCCTTTATTCTTTTTGTACCCAGTTCTTCTATTTCTGTGTTTTTCATTTGTGTATTACTCGCATGCATAAAAATTGGTATATCATCTGTTGACCTTTTTTACGTTAAAATCAGTGTCAGGCTAATCTGAAACACAGCAGTGTACATTTGGCTTCTTTTCTATTTCTTCAACTTTCTTCTATGAGCACACATCCATACATGCGATGCACAAACATGTTTCACTGATGCTGTCATTTAGTACCTTCTACTTTCTCTTATGCAGTGCCTCTCCATAGTGCCAATAGAGATATTCAGATGGATTATTGCTGGTGTCGCTGGTTTCATGTCTGCTACTTTTGTGGCTGTAAATCTACGGGCCCACATTGTTTCTTCAGGCGAGAGATGGTTTTTAATTGTTGCCGGTATATTCTTACTCCAGCTGGCTTTAGCTGTTGTTCTAAAGCTCTACTTCTTCACCATTACAGTAAGCACTAATTGAAACAATTGATAGAAGATTGGTTATGTAAGCTATCCAGTATTTTCATTTATCTCTAATGCCAAATATGAGTAATTAAGTTGATCTGCTCTTTAGATATCTGTTAGTTACACTGGCATCAATCTTTCCTGGTAAAAAAAAAGAGAAGATTGGAAAGAACAATGTGAGCACACACTTATAGAATAATTTTTTGGTAGGTGTATTGTATAAGTTTGTGTTCTTCTTATATCACCTGTGAGGATTGATAATAGCACAGATAATTATTGCACTGTTCACAGTCGAATAATCAATATGCAAACCTTTTGTTATATTTGGTTAATCTTCTTATATACCCATTAGAATCAAGCAAGTCTCTTATTAGTTATTATACTGTCCTGTTCTTTAATGCGTACTTGCCTTTCAGTTGTCACAGTTATTTCTTTTTACCCATTAATATCAAGTCTATATGTATAATTTGTCAAAACTACCCTCTCTCTAATTAGCATTTACCCAATTTAGGAGCTAATTCCAAACCCTATTTTATATTTGGATGGATGAGTACTTGAGCAAGCCTTTTGTAATAGACGCTAATTTTTGTGTTATTCCAACAAAAAATTGAGTTAACAGTAACAACTGGGTTAGCCACTTAGCCAATAACCTCACCAAGTCCGCTCCCAATCCAAGCATACTAAAGTTTACTTCTATATTTCTTCTCTACGGAAAAAACCAATAAAACTGATCAAGGGAATAGCACCTCAAACCGAGGTCTCTAATAGTAGGCTAGTTTTAGTGGTAGATTCCATTCTTACGCGGCCTAGAATCTTGCTTGTACTCCTTTAAGCGCTTCGTTCGTAAAAAAATAAAAGGAAGAAAAGAAAAAAGTTAATTGTGTAGTTATTTATCGCATGGGACTGTATGCACAGAACTGAATCTATGAAGTATTATTGGGATCATTTGTTCCATACATTTTCTTCTTTGTTTGTCTTCTTTGAACTCAAGTGGTGATATTGAACTAAACAAGCGACTAGTTATTATAGTATATATGTGAAGCTACCTTAAAAACTTATCTTACATAGACACGTGTGCCTGTGGAGAGAGAGTCTGATTATTGAATAGTTGGAACCAAGAACAAGTACTCGCATACCTTTTCCAAGTTTACAAGTTTACTTCATTGGTCGCAAAATAAAAACAAAAATAAATTAAGAAAAAAACGATGAATTTATTTGTAAAATGTGGGATGCACAAAACCTGATCAGATTCCTGGAATTAGGGTTCTCTTCAGATATTAATCGGTCCAAGAAGTTCATTGCCTTTGCGAATGGTTTCGACGAGGACGTTTGATCCAAAATTTCAACACTTCGTATGAATTTCTGGGCTGAACTAAGTTTATTGGGTTATTACTTATATATCACAAGGCAAAAACTTAGTACAACATTTCATTTCCCGGATACACTGATACACTGATACTACATTCAATTCAGATCATTCTGTTCATCATGATTGACTCAAAAGTTATTTTCTACTTTCATCTGTCAAAGAAATCGGCACAAATATTAGTGAATTGAATTCAAATCATTTTATTCATCAAGATTGACTCAAAAGTTTATTTCTACTTTCACCTATCAAAGAAATCTGTATCAATATTGATGAATTGAATGGTCTGAGATTGAATGAAGTACTCGGTGTACCCGTAATGATGTATCTACATTTTTTGTCATATTATAAAGGCCTAAAAGGTAGTTCCATTGTTGCAAATTAACCATCGCTCTCTTCATTTATTTCTTTGATCTTGGAATATACATCTGGAAACTCATTTGGTGTGTCTTTTCTTAACCTTTATCTTTTCTTCAGGTTCCGAATTTGTTGCTTGCCTAATTTTTCTTCAGGTTCCAATTTTATTGCTTGCCTAATCCCGAATTCGACAACTTTGATGTGATTCAGAGGCCGTCTGATGAGATTTGAACGGTCCAGATCGAAAGACGAGCAACGCGAGTAGGAATTTGGCTAGCAGCGAAGTTAGGTGCCCCAAAATGTATTCCCCTTGGTGCAAAATGTATCCCAGCTTTTTACAACTCACGAGTTGCACATTATCCGATCTGAGAAACATTGGTCTTTTGTCAGTACTATGTTCCAAGAAGGTGTGTGTATATATATACACACTTAAGAATTTTTTATTGAGAGAATTTTTTTTACGGCTTTTATATGTGATTTCTTAGAGTTTGATTGAAAACGAGCACAACGACAAATCAAAATATTATGTCGGGCATACTTGCTGTTAAATAAAGTAGACTACCTATCATCGCGCGGTATTGAGAGACATCCACGTGAATTCTGCTTTCATCCGCATCAAGGTTGATATTTGTTGTCATTGGTGTTTTGCTAATCTTGTTATCTTCCAACCTGAATTTCTTTACCAACTCCTTGACATATTTTGCTTGATTTATGAAGATGTCATCGGATTATTGCTTGATTTGCAATTTCAAGAAGAATTTTAATTCGCTCATCATGCTCATCTCAAATTCACTACTCATCAAAGAATCAAAGTCCTCGGCAAGTGCCGCATTAGTTAAACCAAAAATAATTTTTGATGTTGGTACGTACACTCTATATGCTTTACTAGTCATTGAATAACCCACTAGATTTTCTTCAATTGATTTTGAGTCAAATTTGGTGACTTTGGGAGAATCATCAAGAACAAAACACTTTGAACCAAAGTTTTAAAATACGATATGTTTGGCTTACGACCAATCCATAATTCATAAGGAGTTCTTTTGATTATTGGTCTTAGGCCTACCCTATTGATCATATGACATGCGGTATTAACCGCTTCGGCCCAAAGATATTTTGGTAATGAGAAGTCATTTAGCATGGTACATGCAAGTTCTTGTAGGGTACGAATTTACCTTTCTATCACACCATTTTGTTGGGGTGTTCTAGAGGTCGAGTACTCATGTTTATACCCTCTAGTTGAACACAATTCGTCAAACCTAGCATTTTCGAATTCACCTCCATGGTCACTTCTAATTCTTTTGATCTTTAATCATTTTTCATTTTCAACTCTATTGCAAAAGTCAACAAAGTTTTCAAAAGTTTCACTTTCATGTCTTAAGAATATAACCTATTTGTATATACTATAGTCATCGACAATAACACATACATACCTCTTTTTAGCTAAGCTAAGGGCGCTAATCGGCCCAAACAAATCAATGTGCATTAGTTGCAATGGCTTGTCGGTGGATACCACATCCTTGGGGCAAAACTAGATTTGACTTATTTACCTTTAATGCATGCATCACACACTCCATCCAAGTCGATTTTGCTCAAAGTTAGTCCTCTAACTAGATCATGTCTAATAAGCTTCTTAATGGAACTTGCATCTAAATGTGATAATCTTCGATGCCAAAGCCACGATTGGTTAGTCAAAGCATTTAAACATATTTCACCTTGTCTAAAGTAATTTTAATATATGTAATATATTCTGTTTTCCCTCACATTGATAAACTTCTTCATTTATTTTGGACCACATTAATTGACAATTATGGGTATCAAATTTTACGTAATAACCGGAATCACATAATTGGCTTACACTAAGCAAATTGAAATTTAGACCATCCACTAGGTATACATTTGAGATAGTTAAATGTTGATTTTCAATGGACCCTATACCAATAATTTTGCTTTTTCTTTGGTTACTTCCAAATGTTACCGAACCACCATCATATGGTTTTAACGAAATAAAGTTAGAACTAGAACCGGTCATATGATGAGAGCATCCACTATCAATGATCCAAACATTTTCTCTATGAGTTGACGTCAAACAAACCTATAAGAATATATTAGTAGTCAAACATAATAATATATACTTTGTATCGAACTCCCCCTAAATATATGGCTAGGTAATTCGTAGAAAAGTTGAGTCATTAATTCTTAAGTTTAGGGATCAAAACAACATTTTTCAAGTTTCCTCTTTTCCTAAATTCGCATTCTAATGATATATGACCATTTGCAACAATAATTACAAAACGCTCTAGTTGCGGGATTATTGTGTAATTTGACAAATCGATTTTGATAATCACATTTTAATTCTTGAATTTTATTGCTTTGATGATCGTTTATTTGTCGTAAAACAACTCTTGGTTTCTCATTTTGTTGAGAACCGATTTGGACAAGACTTTTACCTTTTTGATTCGTATCTCCAACTGTTTGGTGCCCTATAGTAGGTATTTTTCGACCAAGATGGATTGAAGTAGTTATATCTAGGTTTCGGTTTGTTTTTGGCATAAGAATCATTATTGAACCGATACCTAAATGCATAATTTGGTCTAATACTAGAATTTGAGTGTTTTTTGTTTGCCCTTGGATGTTTGAGTTTGTTTTCCTTTTACTTTCGGGTTTGGTTGGATATCGGATTGAACAGAGGATGCGCCCTTTTTGTATCCAAGACCCGAATTGTCATGAGGTTTTTGTCTCTCAAACATTTTGTTTAGATCCCTCTTAGTGTCACTACTCAATACACTAGTGGATTCTAAAACCCTTGAGCTACTTTTTAGCAATAGTTTATCACTTTTTAAATTACCTTCCTTTACCTTTGATTCAAGTGTGAGTATTTTGTTGTTTAATCCCGCAATTACGCTTTCTTTTCTCATTAACTCGCGGTTGGTCTCAATAAGAAGTTTCTTCAACCTAACAATTTCAATTTTTAGGGATTCCTCATTAGACAAAAATTTTGTATCATTGGATAGGTCCTCATCATCATCCTCATCATCATCATCATCACTTGTACAATATGATGAGGTACATGTTGGCTTAGAAATGAAATTCTTTGAGTTTTGATATACATTTGCCTCCTTATTAGGAGATGACGTGCTGGTTTGGTCTTCTTCTCGTTTTCCGAGTTGATTGTGAGCTTCTTCACCTTGGCTAGAATGGTGCTTTTGAGAATCTCAATGGTTGTCGGATAGGTGATGTTGTTGCTACCTATGATGGAATCGATATCGGTTGTGTTTAACTCTTCATCAACGATGGCCATTAAAGAATAATTCACATTCTTCTCTTCTTCGCCCTTGACTTCGAATTTCTTGCTTTCTCCGTCATCATTGTGATTCCATATATCGGCGTGCATTGCTTTAGGCTTCTTTTTGCCTTTGTAACCCTCCTTCTTTGCATGTCTTTTTCCATCTTGCCTCTCATCACCGTCTTGAGGTTTCATTTGTGAAAAGATCTTATAGCACGTGGGAATGGTATGTCCTTCTCTTTCGCACATGGCGCATACCACCTTCTTGCCCTTGCTTTCCCGCTTGGCATTATACTTTTTCTCAAATGCAAATCGACCTTGCAAAATCTTAGCAATGACTTGTGTTTCCTTCTCATGATCTTGACCCATATTTTTGAACGGATTATCACTTGATGATCGAGAGTGGGCAAGGGCCGAGTTATTTTGCTTAGAGCTTTGTGCCGAAAAAGCGATGGCCTTGCCTCCTTGGTTTTTGTTGGAGGTTTGCTTGAGAGTTTTCTCAAAGGAGCGAAATGAAGTGTGTATATCATCCGGTGTGAATGGCTTCGCATTTCTCTCGTTCACCACCTCGAGTGCTCTAACAAAACCTTGCCAATCGGGTCGCACAATCATGATACGAAATAGCTTACCTACAATCTTATTGTTAGTCAACGGTTCTCTCATTCAATAAATTCATTAATGAGAATGGTAAGTCTATGGTACATGTCCTCAATACTCTTATTCTCTTCAATTCTAAAGTTTTCATACCGAGTGTCTAAACCGGCCACTTTATTCCTTTTAATTTGATCATTTGCCTTGTACCGTTTTAAGAGGACTTGCCACATGTCATGAGCGTTATTGAGGTTACCAAAAATTGGTGCTATGGTTTCACTAACCGATGATAAGATTGCATTAACGGCGGCGTCATTGTTCTTTTTCTTTGGTAGACATAGGACATCAAGTTTACTAGTTTCGGTATTGTATTTTGGAACGTACTTGTCTACTACGACTTCCCAAAGGTCACATATCTCTAAGTAATTTACCATACAACGTTTCTAACGACCAAAGTTTTTTGCAATTTGCACCAAAATCGAGGGTTCCTTGACATGCCTATAGGTAGCCATACTTGGATCTTAGTTTGTGAACTAAAACAATTCTAGATAGCAAACCCAACGTGCTCTGATACCACTTTGATAAACCTGGAGGGGGGTGAATAGGTTTACAATTCAATTTCTAGGTTTATTTAACTAAAAGGCACAATCCAATTCCAAATAACAATTCAATTTCCAACAAGTATAGCAATTTAAAATTAAATCACAGAAAATAAACAAGATGAGTCCAAGAAGGATCAAACAATAATGAAGAACGCGTGACACCGATATGTTAACGAAGTTCGGCTATTGACGAGTCTACTCTACGAGACTCTCTATCCCCGACTTGGTAACGAGATTGAGCTGTATGCACTAACACCAAAATATCCATTACAATGGCCGAGATCTAGCTCTTTACACACTTAGGATAAAGACTAGACCCGTTGATGATGCACAAAAGCAAGAGAATGACAGTAGCTACATGATCTCTCAATCACACAAATGATTTGGCTAATTTAGAGTATTTGAGCTTGAATTTTAGATTAAACAAGAGCTTGGTTTTTAGACAACAATGGTGGCTGCTGCTAGGGTTTTGAATATGGCAAAAGATAGATTTAGGAAGAAGAGGAAGGCCTTATATAAACCAGCAGCCAAATTCTTTTCAAAACAGGAGATTTCGGTTTTAACCGTAATGACACTTGATAACTGTTATAACGGTTAGACCAAAGTCCCGAGGGTCAGAAATCAAATGAACTAACAGTTACACAACGGTTGTCAACCATTATATAATGGTTGGTTCTGGAAGCCAAAGAACAACTCTAGGAATTTATTGAGTGTACTAACTGTTATAACGATTGCAGACCATATATAACGGTTGGATTTGGAACACAAATTGAAATATGGAAACTCAGGAATTGGTCAATTAATCCAACCGTTATAACGGTTATCAACCGTTATATAACAGTTGGATCTGGAAGGTTGACACAGAACTGGGAAGCCTCGGGATTTAAACACAAGAGCTAACCGTTATAACGGTTGAGTTCTGGAATTAGATTTTCTCAAGTTCAATTACACTAAACAATCCAAATTTATAAATTAATTAATTAATTAAGACCTTTCTAAACCTTCTGAATAAAGGTTCCACATGCTCATGTTGTAATTCCAATTCACGTTGCATGTCCAATTCTCCAATTTTGCAATATAGTTCCTGTAACGAACTTAAAACACAAAAACATGATAAAATTCAAGATAGTTTTGCAAATCGATAAATATGAAGACATTGTTAGACACAACAAAAACCAATCTAGGTTCCTAAACCTGTGCAAGCGCTACACCATTTTACAAGGTAAAAGATCTGATTGACTTCATAATCAAGGACAATGATGCACTACTTGACAACACAAATTTAGTACACCAAAGACTAGAAACTAGCAAGAAAAGAAGTATTATCGGATTGACAATTAGACAATAGTAGCTATCATAAATCTCTCAGGTTAGGCAGTGATAGGAGAAGGCTCTAATGTTCTTTCTGGTGCTCAATTGAATGCTTGAAAGCTTGGAGTGTTTTAGATGTCTTCTAGGTTTGTATCCCCAATGTATATATATGTTGAGCACATCTTGGAGTCTTGGAGTCTTGGAAATGGCCTCATGCGTTACAAAACTATGTGACGCGTTACATAACCTGTTATAACGGGTTGACACCTTTCCAGAAATGCCATCATGTGCTTTTTCCACTAACTTATGTGCCACCTTGAGCAAGAACTCATTGTGATAGGTTGGAAACTCGTTATAACGGATTAGGAATGCGTTGTGATGCCTCTGGGATGCGTTACAACAGCGCATGACCCTAGAAATCCCCTCCCTGCTAAAATCTTCTCCTCTTAACCCGTTGTGACTGGTTGGACACCCGTTATGGCGGGTTGGACACCTGTTGTAACGGGTTGGGCATGTGTTACTATAATGCATTAAAAAAGCTCTCCCTGAAAAAGTTGAGCTTTCCTGTCATGAACATTTTGAACTCTCTATTCATAAGTTTTGAAAAATTCTCCTCAAGCGAAGGGTTAGTAGATCCAAAAATAATATCACCCATGTAGATTTGCACTAAGAGAATATCATTGTTATCTTTCTTTGTGAAAAGAGTAGTATCTGTTAAACCTCTTTTAAAATCATTATCAATTAAGAATGTACTTAATCTTGAGTAGCAAACTTTTGGAACATGCTTTAGACCTTGCAAAGCTTTGTGTAATCTATAGACATGGTTAGTGAGAGAGTGATGTTCAAAACCTTTTGGTTGGAAAATGTAAACTTCCTCATTGATAAACTCATTCAAAAATGCATTTTCAACATCTATTTGATATAACACAAATTTCATATAAGAAGCATAAGCAAGAAGCATTCTTATGGACTCTAATCATGCTACGGGTGCACATGTCTCATCATAATCAACCCCCTCTTGTTGAGTATACCCTTTTTTGCAAAAAGTCGTGCTTTGTTTCTAATAATGTTGCCAAATTCATCCTTTTTATTCCTATAAACCCATTTAGTTCCAATGATAACCCGGTTTGAAGGTTTTGGTACCAAGATCCATACTTTATTTCATTCAAATTGGACAAGTTTTTCTTGCATGACAAGAATCCAATTAGGATCTTGATTAGTCTCCTTAAAGTGTGTGAGTTCAAGTTGTGAAACAAAAACACAATGAGATACCATACGATTTAACCTAGAACGAGTTGTGACTCCAATTCTAGGGTCACCTATAACATTGTCTATAGGATGAAAATTAACCTCCCTAAACACTTCGGGTGCTTGATATTCGGTTTGACTTTGTGAGACATCTTCTCTTTAAATTTCCTCATTTAGTATGTTTTCTTCTTCTTCATTATCTTCTAACTCTCTTGAAGGTTCTTCATTCAATACATTCAACTCCCTCACAATTCGTATGTTTCTTCAACATCTTCTCCATTGAGTATTGTCCTTCCTTGTATCGATTCCTCATTTGTTGCACCTTCTTTTGTAGTGCTTCCATCTCCATGTGAGTCAATTGTACCAAGAACATCCTTATCCCTTTTGTCCATGTTAGTAATGCTTTCATCAAATTTGACATGAATGGACTCAACAATAATTTTTGAATGAAGTATACTCTATAGGCTCTATTTGTGGATGAGTTCCTACAAAGATTCCTTATAAAGATCTTGAATCAAAGTTATCCAAACTCAATGATTTGTCAAGTACAAAACACTTTGATCCAAATACCCTAAAGTAAGAAATGTTGGACACCTTTCCAAATTTCATATGGGGTCTCATTGGTCAATGGTCTAACATATACCCGATTAATGATTTTACATGCAGTATTGACCGCTTCGGCCCAAAGGAATTTTGGAGTCATGTACTCATTTAGCATTGATCTTGCAAGCTTGTGTAAGTCTCGATTTTTGCGCTCAACTACTCCATTTTGTTAAGGTGTTCTTGGTGCGGAGAACTCATGCTTGTAACCATTTCTAGAGCAAAATTCATATAACCTTGAATTTTAAAACTCACCGTACTCACAAAGCTCTTCTTCTATCTCAAAAAGTTAACCCATGTATACATACTAAAGTCATCAACAATCACAAATACATATCTTTTCTTGGCCAAACTAGGTATGTTAATTGGTCCAAACAAGTCCGTGTGAATGAGTTCTAAGGGTCTTTTGGTTGAGATATGATCTTTTGGTTTAAAACTAGTCTTGATTAGTTTACCTTTCATGCATGCATCACATATGCTATTTACATTCAACCTAGAGATTGGTAGACCACAAACTAACTCAAGATTGACTAGTTTCTTGACAGAGTTAAATGAGGTATGACCTAACCTTCGGTGCCATAACCATGAGTTGGAATTTGTTGCATTTAGACGAAGTTCATCAGTGGTAAAATAGTTGATGTGAAGATAGTAAACATTATTTGTTCTTTTACAGGTATATACCAACTCATTAGTTTTGTTATGATAAAGTAAGCACTTCGGGTCATTACAGCTAAGATAAAAACCGGAATCACATAACTTGCTCACACTTAACAAATTGAAATTTAAGCCATTAACAAGGTATACACCATCAATGGTTACATGGTTGTTACCAATTATCTCAATTCTGATAATCTTACTCTCACGCTCATTACTTCCAAAGATCACTTGTCCTCCGTCAAAGGACTTAAGACTCTTAAAAATAAATTTGTTGCATGTCATGTGGTGTGAGCAACCACTATCTATGATCGAAGAATACCCTTTATATGATGAATCCAAGCATACCAAAGCGTTTTGAAAAAGATATGCAATTATTGTTTTGAAAAATCTCTTTGTTTTAGGATTTTCTTTTTGAGATACTCATGATTAATCTAGTTTAGTTTGAGAGTTTTAGGAACTCAAATATAGAATTATTTATGTGTGTTCCTCTTGAAAGGACACTCAAAGCCATATGACCACGATGATTACAATGATTACACACAAGATTTGAATTATTTGATATCCAAGGGACTTGCAAAAAAAAATGGAAAGTAATACTTTTGTGTTCAAAGCAATTTTCCTTGTGATAATGCCTTTTGATTTTTACTATCCTAGAATTTTTGGGATAAAACCTTTTAGAGATGTTAGCCTTAGGTTTAATGCTATAGAATTTTTTAATTTGCATAGGCTTGTTCATTGATACAGCCCTTTTAATCGGCATAATAGTACCTAAGATAGCATTATTCTATATTTGGAGCACATATTGGTTGAAAACCTTTTATTATATCTAAAGGCATGATGAAGACTTTTTGGCTTATGTAGTTTTACCTTGTGATTAGTTCAAGTAGGTGCACAAACATCAACATTTGAAGATTCAACTTTTGGTATATTCATATATTCATATATTCACATTTAGACTCAAGAAAGTTCAATTTTGATTCTAACTCACAAATTCTTTCCAAAAATACATTAATCTCTTCATCCTCCTTATCTAAACTTATCATTGCTTTATCATATTTTACTCTTAATTCATATTCACTAAGGATAGCTTGGTCATCATACAAGAGTTTCCCATTCTTGGACATAGAACATACACTTAAGTTACTTGAGTTTAGATATACCTCTTCTTGTGTGTAGGAATTTTATGTATTCATGATTCCTCTTTCTTCGAGGTATTGCTCATTAACTTTGGTGAAGATTTGAGACACTTCATCATTCAATCCTTCCTTTGCTTTGTCTTCTAAGATTTGCTCTTGCATCAAGATGTTGTCTTCTTTCTCTAAGATAGTTGTAGCTTCAACTTTGTGGTCCACTACACTTAAAAATTACATTTGTTAGAACTAGTATCCTCTTTAAATGCATTATCAAGGATATGCCACATTTCATATGTAAGGTTAGAATCGACAAGGATTTCACCTATGGACTCATCTACAAAATTCAATATGAGATAAGAAGCATAACTATTGTCTAGGGTCCTAGATAGTGCTGCTAATGAACAGGGCGGTTCATGAACAAAATGAGTTAAACACTATTGAACATTAATGAAATGGACTATTTCTTGGTTTTGGTTGAAGTTCAGTCCAAGCTCAATTGCTAAAACTGAACTGGACTAATTGTGGACAAATTATGGACAAATTGGGGACTAATTTTGGACTAATTGTGGACTAATTGCGGACTAATTGCGAACTCAATATGTGATTAAATGAAAATATGTTCAAACATCCCAATAGATCAACCAAGTTCTAACTCTCTGTTTTACAGAGAGAGAACTAAACTATTCATACAAAGAAACTTAAGTTATTCAATATAGTGATAAAATAACTTCAATTTAAAGAGGACTGTGAAATGTGGTGTTCAGAATCAAGCTGCATGGTTAGCTTATGGACAAATAGTTGACATTATTTGGTTATAAGATGAACTGGATATGGACTGGACATTAGTAGATAATTATGAATTTGATTTGGTCATGGACTTCAACTCATCATCAACAGACTGAGCTGGACATGGACTGAAACTCATCCATTAGCAGCCCTAGTCCTAGAGGATGAATTTTTGGTGGCATAGAAAATTTATTTATCAAGTGTGTACAAAAGATCATTTCCACTAATATATTCTTGCATTGCCTTTTCCAAAACTCATGTTGGTCAATTTAGCTAGGTATGAACCTGTGGGCTCTGATACCAACTGTAAGAATGTGAATGGGGAGAACTAAAGTCAAGTACTAATGCGAAAGTGTTTAACAACAATTACAAATCAAGCTTTCAGACCTTAATCACCTAAAGGTTACCACTCATAAAGAAGTACTCGGATCAGAACCACTTCTTGTAGTTGGATAAGATGCTTTATGGTGTTTTCTTGAATGGTTACAACCTATAAATGAAGTACTAGGATATGAAGCAATTGGAGTGGTATTATATGCTCCTTTATGGTGTTTTGGTGAAAGTTTACCATCCTTAAATGAAGTACTGGAAGAAGAAACAATTCTCGTAGTTGGCTATGATGCTTTGTGGATAAAAAATAAAGTACTCGGATCATAAACACATCTATAGTATGATAAGATGCTTTGTAGTGTTTACTTGAATGTTTACAACCCATAAATAAAGTACTCGGATATGAGCAATTATAGTGGTATTCGATGCTTCTTTGTACTGTTTAGGTGAAATGTTACAACCCTTAAATGAAGTACTCAAAGAAGAAACACTTCTCGTAGTAGATCGGATCAGAAACACTTCTCTAGTAGGATAAGATGCTTTGTCGTGTTTCCTTGAATGTGTACAACTCATAAATGAAGTACTCGGACATGAGTAATAAGAGTAATATTCTATGGTTCTTTGTGTTATTTTGGTGAAAATTTACCAGCCTTAAATGAAGTACTGGAAGAAGAAACACTTCTCGTAGTTGGCTATGATGCTTTGTGGAGTTTTCTTGAACGGTTACCACCCATAAATGAAGTACTCGGATTAGAAACACTTCTTTAGTAGGATAAGATGCTTTGTAGTGTTTCCTTGAATGTTTACAACTCATAAATGAAGTCCTCGGCCATGAGCAATTAGAGTGGTATTCTATGCTTCTATGTGTTGTTTAGGTGAAAGGTTACCAACCTTAAAAGAAGTACTCAAAGAAGAAACACTTCTCGTAGTAGGATATGATGCTTTGAAGAGTTTTCTTGAAAGTTTACCACTCATAAATGAAGTACTCGGATGAGAAACACTTCTCTAGTATGATAAGAAGATGTTTTGTAGTGTTTTATTGAATGTATACAATCCATAAATGAAGTACTCGTACATGATGCAATTAGGATGGTATTATATGCTTCTTTGTGGTGTTTTGGTGAAAAGATACCACACATAAATGAAGTACTCGGACATGAGCAATTAGAGTGGTATTTTGTGCTTCTTTGTGGCGTTTTGGTGAAAGGTTACCACACATAAATGATGTACTTGTACATGAAACAATTAGAGTGGTTTATATGCTTCTTTGTGGTGTTTTGGTGAAATTTATCATCCTTAAATGAAGTACTCAAAGAAGAAACACTTCTCCTAGTATGCTATGATGTTTTGAAGAGTTTTCTTGAAATGTTACCACTCATAAATGAAGTACTCGGATCAGAAACACTTCTCTAGAAGAATAAGATGTTTTGTAGTGTTTACTTAAATGTTTACAACCCATAAATGAAGTACACGAGCATGAGCAATTAGAGTGTATTTTATGCTTCTTTGTATTGTTTAGGTTAAAGGTTACCACCCTTAAATGAAGTACTGGAAGAAGAAACACTTCTCGTAGTTGGTTTTGATGATTTGTAGAGTTTTCTTGAACGGTTACGACCCATAAAAGAAGTACTCGGGTCAAAACACTTCTCTAGTAGGATAAGATGCTTTGTAGTGTTTTCTTGAATGTATACAACCCATAAATGAAGTACTCGGACATGAGCAATTAGAGTGGTATTATATGCTTCTTTGTGTTGTTTTTGTGAGAGGTTACTACCCTTAAATGAAGTAGTCGGATCAGAAACACTTCTCGTAGTAGGATCAGATGCTTTGTGGTGTTTTCCAGAATGGTTACCACCCATAAATGAAGTACTCGAATTAGAAATACTTCTTTAGAAGGATAAGATGCTTTGTAGTGTTTCCTTCAATGTTTACAACCCATAAATGAAGTACTCGAACATGGGCAATCGAGTGCTATTCTATGCTTCTTTGTGCTGTATTCGTGAAAGGTTACCACCCTTAAATGAAGTACACGTACATGAAGCAATTAGAGTGGTATTATATGCTTCTTTGTGGTGTTTTGGTGAAAGTTTACCACCCTTAAATGAAGTACTCAAAGAAGAAACACTTTTGGTAGTAGGCTTTGAAGCTTTGAAGAGTTTTCTTGAAATGTTACCACTCATAATTGTCATAAATGAAGTACTCTGATCAGAAACACTTCTCTAGTAGTATAAGATGCTTTGTAGTGTTTACTTGAATATTTACAATCCATAAATGAAGTACTCTGACATTAGCAATTAGAGTGGTATTTTGTACTTCTTTGTGGTAATTTGGTGAAAGGTTACCACACGTAAATGAAATACTCGTACATGAAGCAATTAGAGTGGTATTCTATGCTTATTTGTGGTGTTTTAGTGAAAGTTTACCACTCTTAAATGAAGTATTGGAATAAGAAACACTTTTCGTAGTTGACTATGATGCTTTGTGGAGTTACCTTGAAAGGTTACCACAATAAATGAAGTATTCGGATCTGATACACTTGTCTAGTAGGATAAGATGCTTTGTCATGTTTTCTTGAATGTATACAACCCGTAAATGAAGTGCTCGTACATGAAGTACTCGTACATGAATCGAATAGAGTGGTATTCTATGCTTTTTTGTGCTATTTTGGTGAAACATTACCACCCTTAAATGAAGTACTCGAAGAAGAAACACTTTCCTAGTAGGATAAGATGCTTTGTAGTGTTTTCTTGAATGTTTTCAAACCATAAATGAAGTACTCGGACATTAGCAATTAGAGTGGTATTCTATGCTTCTTTGTGATATTTTGGTGAGAGTTTCCCACCCTTAAATGAAGTACTGGAAGAAGAAACACTTCTCGTAGTAGGCTATGATGTTTTGTGGAGTTTTCTTGAAAGGTTATCACCCATAAATGAAGTACTCGGGTCAGAAATACTTCTCTAGTAGGATAAGATGCTTTGTCGTGTTTCCTTGAATGTTTTCAACCCATAAATGAAGTACTCGGACATGAGCATTTAGAGTGGTATTTTGTGCTTCTTTGTGATATTTTGGTGAAATGTTACACACATAAATGAAATACTCGTACATGAAGCAATTAGAGTGGTAATCTATGCTTTTTGTGGTGTTTTGGTGAAAGTTTACCACCCTTAAATGAAGTACTGGAAAAAGAAACACTTCTCGTAGTTGGCTATGGTGCTTTGTGGAGTTTCCTTGAAAAGTTACCACACACAAATAAAGTATTCGGACCAGATACACTTGTTTAGTAGGATAAATGCTTTGTCATGTTTCCTTGAATGTATACAACCCGTAAATGAAGTACTCGTACATGAATCAAATAGAGTGGTATTCTATACTTTTTTTGTGCTATTTTGGTGAAATATTATCACCCTTAAATGAAGTACTCGAAGAAGAAACACTTCTCGTAGAAGGCTGTGATGTTTTGTGAAGTTTTTTGAAATGTTACCACCCATAAATGAAGTACTTGGATCAGAAACACTTCTCTAGTAGGATAAGATACTTTGTAGTTTTTCTTTAATGTTTACAACCCAAAAATGAAGTACTCGAACATGAGCAATTAGAGTGATATTCTTTGCTTCTTTGTGCTGTTTTGGTGAAGGTTATCACCCTTAAATGAAGTACTTTGATAAAAACACTTCTCGTAGTAGGATCAGATGCTTTGTGGTGTTTCTCTGAATGGTTACCTCCCATAAATGAAGTAATCGGATTAGAAACACTTCTCTAGTAGGATAAGATGCTTTGTAGTGTTTTTTGAATGTATACAACCCATAAATGAAGGACTCGGACATGAGCAATAAGACTTCTATTCAATGCTTCTTTGTGTTGTTTTGGTGAGAGTTTCCACCCTTAAATGAAGTACTAGAAGAAGAAACACTTCTCGTAGTAGGCTATGATTCTTTGTGGAGTTTTCTTGAAAGGTTACCACCCATAAATGAAGTACTCGGATCAGAAATACTTTTCTAGTAGGATAAGATGCTTTGTCGTGTTTCCTTGAATGTTTTCAACCCATAAATGAAGTACTCGGACATGAGCAATAAGAGTTATATTCTATGCTTCTTAGTGTTGTTTTGGTGAAAGGTTACTAGCCTTAAATGAAGTAATGGAAGAAGAAACACTTCTCGTAGTTGGCTATGATGCTTTGTGAAGTTTTCTTGAACTGTTACCACTCATAAATGAAGTACTCGGATTAGAAACACTTCTTTAGTAGGATAAGATACTTTGTAGTGTTTCCTTGAATGTTTACAACCCATAATTGAAGTTCTCGGTCATGAGCAATTAGAGTGGTATTCTATACTTCTTTGTGCTGTTTAGGGGAATGGTTACCACCCATAAATGAAGTACTCAAAGAAGAAACACTTCTTGTAGTAGTCGGATCAGAAACACTTCGCTAGTAGGATAAGATTCTTTATCGTGTTTCCTTGAATGTGTGCAACCCATAAATGAATTACTCGGACATGTAAATGAAGTACTCAGACAAAAAGTAGTTAAAGTGGTATGCTATGTTTCTTTGTTGTGTTTTAGGGAAAGATTACCACCCTTAATTGAGGTACACAAAGAATACACGCCTCTCATAGTAGGCTATGATGCTTTGAGGAGTTTTCTTGAAAGGTTACCACTCATAAATGAAGTACTCGAATCAGAAACACTTCTTGTAGTTGGATAAGATGATTAGTGGTGTTTCCTTGAATGATTACAACCCATAAATGAAGTACTAGAACATGAAGCAATTAGAGTGGTATTCTATGCTTCATTGTGGTGTTGTGGTGAAAGTTTATCACCCTTAAATGAAGTACAGGAAGAAGAAACAATTCTCGTAGTTGGCTATGATGCTTTGTGGATCAGAAATAAAATACTCGGATCAGAAACACATCTATAGTTGGATAAGATGCTTTGTAGTGTTTACTTGAATGTTTACTACCCATAAATGAAGTACTTGGATATGAGAAATTAGAGTGGTATTATATTCTTCTTTGTACTGGTTAGGTGAAATGTTATCACCCTTAAATGAAGTACTCAAAGATGAAACACTTCTCGTAGTATCAGAAAAACTTCTCTAGTTAGATAAGATGCTTTGTCGTGTTTCCTTGAATGTGTACAATCCATTAATGAAGTACTCGGACATGAGCAATAAGAGTGATATTCTATGCTTTTTTGTGTGGTTGTGGTGAAAGTTTACCAGCCTTAAATGAAGTACTGGAAGAAGAAACACTTCTCGTAGTTGGCTACGATGCTTTGTGCAGTGTTCTTGAATGGTTACCACCCATAAATAAATAAAGTACTCGGATTAGAAACACATCTTTAGTAGGATAAGATGCTTTGTAGTGTTTCCTTGAATGTTAACCCATAAATGATGTCATCGGCCATGAGCAATTGAAGTGGTATTCTATACTTCTTTATGTTGTTTAGGTGAATGGTTACCACACTTAAATGATGTACTCAAAGAAGAAACACTTCTTGTAGTAGGCTATGATGCTTTGAGGACTTTTCTTAAAAGGTAAACACTCATAAATGAAGTACTCGGATCATAAACACTTCTCTAGTAGGATTAAAAGATGCTTTGTAGTGTTTCCTAGATTTTGTACAACCATAAATGAAGTACTCGTACATGATGCAATTAGGATGGTATTCTATGCTTCTTTGTGGTGTTTTGGTGAAAAGTTACAACCCTTAAATAAAGTTGTCGAAGAAGAAACTTCTTGTAGTAGGCTATGATGCTTTGTGGAGTTTTCTTGAAAGGTTACCACCCATAAATGAAGTACTCGGATCAGAAATACTTCTCTAGTTGGATAAGATGCTTTGTAGTGTTTCCTTGAATGTTTACAACCCATAAATGAAGTGCACGAACTTGAGCAATTAGAATGGTAATCTATGCTGCTTTGTGCTGTTTTGGTGAAAGGTTACAACCAATAAATGAAGGCATCAAAAACACTTCTCGTAGTAGGATCAGATGCTTTGTGGTGTTTCCTTGAATGGTTACCACCAGTAAATGAAGTACTTAGACATAAAGTATTTAGAGTGATATGATACGCTTCTTTGTTGTGTTTTAGTGAAAGATTACCACCCTTAATTGAAGTACCCAAAGAATACACACTTCTCGTAATAGGCTATGATGCTTTGAGGAGTTTTCTTGGAAGGTTGCCACTCATAAATGAAGTACTCCGATCAGAAACACTTCTTATAGTTGGATAAGATGCTTTGTGGTGTTTCCATGAATGGTTACAACCCGTAAAAGAAGTACTAGGACATGAAGCAATTAGAGTGGTATTCTATACTTCTTTATGATGTTTAGGTGAATGGTTACCACCCTTAAATGAAGTACTCAAAGAAGAAGCACTTCTCGTAGTAGGTCGGATCAAAAACAATTCTCTAGTAGGATAAGATGCTTTGTCGTGTTTTCTTGAATGTGTACAACCAATAAATGAAGTACTCGGTCATGAGCAATAGGAGTGATATTTTATGATTCTTTGTATGGTTTTGGTGAAAGTTTACCAGACTTAAATGAAGTACTGGAAGAAGAAACACTTCTCGTAGTTTGCTATGATACTTTGTGGAGTTTTCTTGAACGGTTACCACCCATAAATGAAGTACTCGGATTAGAAACACTTCTTTAGTAGGATAATATGCTTTGTAGTGTTTCCATGAATGTTTACAACCCAAAAAGGAAGTCCTCGGCCATGAGCAATTAAAGTGGTATTCTATAATTCTTTGTGTTGTTTAGGTGAAAGGTTACCACCCTTAAATTAAGTACTCAAAGAAGAAACACTTCTCGTAGTAGGATATGATGTTTTGATGAGTTTTCTTGAAAGGTTACCACTCATAAATGAAGTACTCGGATCAGAAACAATTCTCTAGTAGGATAAGAAGATGCTTTGTAGTGTTTCCTTGAATGTGTACATCCTATAATTGAAGTACTCGTACATGATGCAATTAGGATGGTATTATTTGCTTTTTTGTGGTATTTTGGTGAAAAATTACATCCCTTAAATGAAGTTGTCGAAGAATTTGCTTCTCGTATTAGGCTATAAAGCTTTGTGGAGTTTTCTTTAAAGGTTACCACCCATAAATGAAGTATTTGGATCAGAAATACTTCTCTAGTAGGATAAGCTGCTTTGTAGTGTTTCCTTGAATGTTTACAACCAATAAATGAAGTACACGGGAATGAGAAATTAGAGTGGTAATCTATGCTGCTTTGTGCTATTTTGGTGAAAGGTTAAACCATTAAATGAAGTACTAGCATCAAAAACACTTCTCGTAGTAGGATCAGATGCTTTGTGGTGTTTCCTTGAATGGTTACCACCAGTACATGAAGTACTCGGACATAATGCAATTAGAGTGGTATGCTATGATTTCTTGTTGTGTTTTAGTGAAATATTATCACACTTAATTGAAGTACACAAATAATACACACTTCTCGTAATAAGTTATGATGCTTTGAGAAGTTTTCTTGAAAGGTTACCACTCATAAATGAAGATGTTTTGTAGTGTTTTCTTGAATTTGTACAACCCATAAGTGAAGTACCCGTACATGATGCTATTAGTATGGTATTCTATACTTATTTGTGGTGTTTTGGTGAAAAATTACAACCCTTAAATGAAGTTGTCGAAGAACAAACTTCTCGTATTAGGCTATGATGCTTTGTGGAGTTTTCTTGAACGGTTACCACCCATAAATGAAGTACTCGGATTAGAAACACTTCTTTAGTAGGATAAGATGCTTTGTAGTGTTTCTTTGAATGTTTACAACCCATAAATGAAGTCCTCGACCATTAGCAATTAGAGTGGTATTCTATGCTTCTATGTGTTGTTTAGGTGAATGGTTACCACCCTTAAATGAAGTACTCAAAGAAGAAACACTTCTCGTCGTCGGCTATGATGCTTTGAGGACTTTTCTTGAAAGGTTACCACTCATAAATGAAGTTCTCGGACCAGAAACACCTCTCTAGTAGGATAAGAAGATGCTTTGTAGTGTTTCCTTGAATTGTACAACCCATAAATGAAGTACTCGTACATGATGCAATTAGGATGGTATTCTATTCTTCTTTTTGGTGTTTTGGTGAAAAGTTAAAACCCTTAAATGAAGTTGTCGAAGAAGAAACTTCTCGTAGTAGCCTATGATGATTTGTAAAGTTTTCTTGAAATGTTACCACCTATAAA
The DNA here is from genome assembly GCA_964058865.1 of Eleocharis quinqueflora. Lineage (NCBI taxonomy): Eukaryota > Viridiplantae > Streptophyta > Magnoliopsida > Poales > Cyperaceae > Eleocharis > Eleocharis quinqueflora. The sequence continues at coordinate 48,783 of CAXKVX010005111.1, forward strand.
TGAAATACTCGGACATAAAGCAATTAGAGTGGTATGCTATGCTTCTTTGTTCTGTTTTAGTGAAAGATTACCACCATTAATTGAAGTACACAAAGAATACACACTTCTCGTAATAGGTTATGATGCTTTGAAGAGTTTTCTTGAAAGGTTACCACTCATAAATGAAGTACTCGGATCAGAAACACTTCTTGTAGTCGGATAAGATACTTTGTGTTGTTTCCTTGAATGTTTACAACCCATAAATGAAGTACTAGGACATAAAGCAATTAGAGTGGTATTCTATGCTTCTTTGTTGTGTTTTGGTGAAAGTTTATCACCCTTAAAAGTACTGGAAGAAGACACAATTCTCGTAGTTGGCTATGATGCTTTGTGGATCAGAAATAAAGTACTTGGATTAGAAACACATCTATTGTAGGATTAGATGCTTTGTAGTGTTTACTTGAATGTTTACAATCCATAAATGAAGTACTCGAATATGAGCAATTAGAGTGGTATTCTATGCTTCTTTGTACTGTTTAGGTGAAAGGTTACCACTCTTAAAGGAAGTACTCAAAGAAGAAACACTTCTCTAGTAGGATAAGATGCTTTGTCGTGTTTCCTTGAATGTGTACAACCAATAAATGAAGTACTTGGTCATGAGCAATAAGAATGATATTCTATGCTTCTTTGTGTGGCTTTGTTGAAAGTTTACCAGCCTTAAATGAAGTACTGAAAGAAGAAACACTTCTCGTAGTTGGCTATGATGCTTTGTGCAGCGTTCTTGTACGGTTACCACTCGTAAATGAAGTGCTCGGATTAGAAACACTTCTTTAGTAGGATAATATGCTTTGTAGTGTTTCCTTGAATGTTAACCCATAAATGAAGTCCTGGAACATGAGCAATTAGAATGGTATTCTATACTTCTTTGTGTTGTTTAGGTGAATGGTCACCATCCTTAAATGAAGTACTCAAAGAAAAATATTTCTCGTAGCAGGCTATGATGCTTTGAGGACTTTTTGTTAAAGGTTATCACTCATAAATGAAGTAATCGGATCAGAAACACTTCTTTAGTAGGACAAGAAGATGCTTGTAGTGTTTCCTTGAATATGAACAACCCATAAATTAAGTACTCGTACATGATGCAATTAGGATGGTATTCTAGGCTTCTTTGTGGTGTTTTGGTGAAAAGTTACAACCCTTAAAAGATGTTGTCGAAGAAGAAATTTCTCGTAGTAGGATATGATGCTTTGTGAAGTTTTCTTGAATGGTTACCATCCATAAAAGAAGTATTCGGATCAGAAATACTTCTCAAGTAGGATAAGATGCTTTGTAGTGTTTCCTTGAATGTTTACAACCCATAAATAAAGTACACGGACATGAACAATTAGATTGGTATTCTATGCTTCTTTGTGCTGTTTTGGTGAAGGTTATCACCCTTAAATGAAGTAATCAAAGAAGAAACACTTATCTAGTAGGATAAGATGCATTGTCATGTTTCCTTGAATGTGTACAACCAATAAATGAAGTACTCGGTCATGAGCAATAAGAATGATATTCTATGCTTCTTTGTGCGGTTTTGGTGAAAGTTTACCAGCCTTAAATGAAGTACTGGAAGAAGAAACACTTCTCGTAGTTGGCTATGATGCTTTGTGGAGTGTTCTTGAACGGTTACCATCCAAAAATGAAGTACTCGGATCAGAAACACTTCTCTAGTACGATAAGAAGATGATTTGTTTTCCTTGAATGTGTACAACCCATAAATGAAGTACTCGTACATGATGCAATTAGGACGGTATTCTATGCTTCTTTGTGGTGTTTTGGTGAAAAGTTACAACCCTTAAATGATGTTGTCGAAGAAGACACTTCTCGTAGTAGGCTATGATGCTTTTTGGAGTTTTCTTGAAAGGTTACCACCCAAATGATGTACTCGGATCAGAAATACTTTTGTAGTAGTATAAGATGCTTTGTAGTGTTTCCTTGAATGTTTACAATCCATAAATGAAGTGCACGAACATGAGCAATTAGAGTGGTAATCTATGCTGCTTTGTGCTTTTTGGTGAAAGGTTACAATCCTTAAATGAAGTACTAGCATCAAAAACACTTCTCGTAGTAGGCTATGATGCTTTTTGGAGTTTTCTTGAAAGGTTACCACCCAAATGATGTACTCGGATCAGAAATACTTTTGTAGTAGTATAAGATGCTTTGTCGTGTTTCCTTGAATGTGTACAACCCATAAATGAAGTGCACGAACATGAGCAATTAGAGTGGTAATCTATGCTGCTTTGTGCTTTTTGGTGAAAGGTTACAATCCTTAAATGAAGTACTAGCATCAAAAACACTTCTCGTATTAAGAAGATGCTTTGTTTTCCTTGAATGTGTACAACCCATAAATGAAGTACTCATACATGATGCAATTAGGACGGTATTCTATGCTTCTTTGTGATGTTTTGGTGAAAAGTTCCCTTAAATGATGTTGTCGAAGAAGACACTTCTCGTAGTAGGCTATGATGCTTTTTGGAGTTTTCTTGAAAGGTTACCACCCAATTGATGTACTCGGATCAGAAATACTTTTGTAGTAGTATAAGATGCTTTGTCGTGTTTCCTTGAATGTGTACACCCATAAATGAAGTACTCGGTCATGAGCAATAAGAATGATATTCTATGCTTATTTGTGTGGTTTTGGTGAAAGTTTACCAGCCTTAAATGATGTTGTCGAAGAAGAAACTTCTCGTAGTAGCCTTAAATGTGTAAAACCCTTAAATGATGTTGTCGAAGATAAAACTTCTCGTAGTAGGCTTTGATGCTTTTTGAAGTTTTCTTGTATGGTTACCATCCATAAATGAAGTATTCGGATCAGAAATACTTCTCTAGTATGATAAGATGTTTTGTTGTATTTCCTTCAATTTTTACAACCCATAAATGAAGTACACGGACTTGAGCAATTAGATTGGTATTCTATGCTTCTTTGTGCTGTTTTGGTGAAAGGTTATCACCCTTAAATGATGTACTCAAAGAAGAAACACTTATCTAGTAGGATAAGATGCTTTGTCGTGTTTCCTTGAATGTGTACAACCCATAAATGAAGTACTCGGTCATGAGCAATAAGAATGATATTCTATGCTTCTTTGTGTGGTTTTGGTGAAAGTTTACCAGCCTTAAATGAAGTACTGGTAGAAGAAACACTTCTCGTAGTTGGCTATGATGCTTTGTGGAGTTTTCTTGAACGGTTACCACCCATAAATGAAGTGCTCGGATTAGAAACATTTTTTTAGTAGGATAAGATGCTTTGTAGTGTTTCCTTGAATGTTTACAACTCATAAATGAAGTCCTCGACCATTAGCAATTAGATTGGTATTCTATGCTCCTATGTGTTGTTTAGGTGAAAGGTTACTACCCTTAAATGAAATACTCAAAGAAGAAACACTTCTCGTAGTAGGATATAATGTTTTGATGAGTTTTCTTGAAAGGTTACCACTCATAATGTTTTGATCAGAAGCACATCTCTAGTAGGATAAGAAGATGCTTTGTAGTGTTTCCTTGATTGTGTACAACTCATATATAAAGTACTCGTACATGATGCAATTAGGATGGTATTCTATGCTTCTTTGTGGTGTTTTGGTGAAAAGTTACAACTCTTAAATGAAGTTGTCGAAGAACAAACTTCTCGTATTAGGCTATGATGCTTTGTGTAGTTTTCTTGAAAGGTTACCACCCATAAATGAAGTATTTGGATCAGAAATACTTCTCTAGTAGGATAAGCTGCTTTGTAGTGTTTTCTTGAATGTTTACAACCCGTAAATAAACTACACCGGCATGAACAATTAGAGTGGTAATCTATGCTGCTTTGTGCTATTTTGGTGAAAGGTTACAACCATTAAATGAAGTACTAGCATCAAAAACACTTCTCGTAGTAGGATCAGATGCTTTGTGGTGTTTCCTTGAATGGTTACCACCAGTACATGAAGTACTCGGACATAATGCAGTTAGAGTGGTATGCTATGTTTTTTTGCTGTGTTTTAGTGAAGGATTACAATCCTTAATTGAAGTACACAAAGAATACACACTTTTCGTAATAGGTTATGATGCTTTGAGGAGTTTTCTTGAAAGGTTACCACTCATAAATGAAGTAACACTTCTCTAGTATGATAAGAAGATGCATTGTAGTGTTTCCTTGATTGTGTAAAACCCATAAGTAAAGTACTCGTACATGATGCAATTAGGATGGTATTCTATGCTTTTTTTTGGTGTTTTGGTGAAAAGTTACAACCCTTAAATGAAGTTGTGGAAGAAGAAACTTCTCGTAGTAGGCTATAATGATTTGTGGAGTTTTCTTGAAAGGTTACCACCCAAATGAAATACTCGGATCAGAAATACTTCTCCAGTAGGATAAGATTTTTTGTATTGTTTCCTTGAATGTTTACAACCCATAAATGAAGTACACGAACATGAGCAACTCAGAAATGAAGTACTCGGATCAGAAACACTTCTTGTAGTTTGATAAGATGCTTTGTAGTGTTTCCTTGAATGTTTACAACCCATAAATGAAGTACTAGGACATGAAGTAATTAAAGTGGAATTTTATGCTTTTTTGTGGTGTTTTGTTGAAAGTTTACCACCCTTAAATGAAGTACTGGAAGAAGAAACAATTCTCGTAGTTGGCTATAATGCTTTGTGGATCAGAAATAAAGTACTCGGATCAGAAACACATCTGTAGTAGGATTAGATTCTTTGTAGTGTTTACTTGAATGTTTACAACCCATAAATGAAGTACTCGATTATGAGCAATTAGAGTGGTATTCTATGCTTCTTTGTACTGTTTAGGTGAAAGGTTACCACCCTTAAATGATGTATTCAAAAAAGAAACACTTCTCTAGTGGGATAAGATGCTTTGTCGTGTTTCCTTGAATGTATACAACCCATAAATGAAGTACTCGGTCATGAGCAATAAGAATGATATTCTATGCTTCTTTGTGTAGTTCTGGTGAAAGTTTACCAGCCTTAAATGATGTTGTCGAAGAAGAAACTTCTCGTAGTAGCCTTAAATGTGTAAAACCCTTAAATGATGTTGTCGAAGATAAAACTTCTCGTAGTAGGCTTTGATGCTTTTTGAAGTTTTCTTGTATGGTTACCATCCATAAATGAAGTATTCGGATCAGAAATACTTCTCTAGTAGGATAAGATGTTTTGTTGTATTTCCTTCAATTTTTACAACCCATAAATGAAGTACACGGACTTGAGCAATTAGATTGGTATTCTATGCTTCTTTGTGCTGTTTTGGTGAAAGGTTATCACCCTTAAATGATGTACTCAAAGAAGAAACACTTATCTAGTAGGATAAGATGCTTTGTCGTGTTTCCTTGAATGTGTACAACCCATAAATGAAGTACTCGGTCATGAGCAATAAGAATGATATTCTATGCTTCTTTGTGTGGTTTTGGTGAAAGTTTACCCGCCTTAAATGAAGTACTGGTAGAAGAAACACTTCTCGTAGTTGGCTATGATGCTTTGTGGAGTTTTCTTGAACGGTTACCACCCTTAAATGAAGTGCTCGGATTAGAAACACTTCTTTAGTAGGATAAGATGCTTTGTAGTGTTTCCTTGAATGTTTACAATTCATAAATGAAGTCCTCAGCCATTAGCAATTAGAGTGGTATTCTATGCTCCTATGTGTTGTTTAGGTGAAAGGTTACCACCCTTAAATGAAGTACTCAAAGAAGAAACACTTCTCGTAGTAGGATATAATGTTTTGATGAGTTTTCTTGAAAGGTTACCACTCATAATTGAAGTACTCGGATCAGAAGCACATCTCTAGTAGGATAAGAAGATGCTTTGTAGTGTTTCCTTGATTGTGTACAACTCATATATAAAGTACTCGTACATGATGCAATTAAGATGGTATTCTATGCTTCTTTGTGGTGTTTTGGTGAAAAGTTACAACTCTTAAATGAAGTTGTCGAAGAACAAACTTCTCGTATTAGGCTGTGATGCTTTGTGGAGTTTTCTTGAAAGGTTACCACCCATAAATGAAGTATTTGGATCAGAAATACTTCTCTAGTAGGATAAGCTGCTTTGTAGTGTTTTCCTGAATGTTTACAACCCGTAAATAAACTACACCGGCATGAACAGTTAGAGTGGTAATCTATGCTGCTTTGTGCTATTTTGATGAAAGGTTACAACCATTAAATGAAGTATTAGCATCAAAAACACTTCTCGTAGTAGGATCAGATGCTTTGTGGTGTTTCCTTGAATGGTTACCACCAATACATGAAGTACTCGGACATAATGCAGTTAGAGTGGTATGCTATGTTTTTTTGCTGTGTTTTAGTGAAAGATTACAACCCTTAATTGAAGTACACAAAGAATACACACTTTTCGTAATAGGTTATGATGCTTTGAGGAGTTTTCTTGAAAGGCTACCACTCATAAATGAAGTAACACTTCTCTAGTATGATAAGAAGATGCATTGTAGTGTTTCCTTGATTGTGTAAAACCCATAAGTGAAGTACTCGTACATGATGCAATTTGGATGGTATTCTATTCTTCTTTTTGGTGTTTTGGTGAAAAGTTACAACCCTTAAATGAAGTTGTCGAAGAAGAAACTTCTCGTAGTAGATGATTTGGAGTTTTCTTGAAAGGTTACCACCCATAAATGAAGTCCTAGGATCAGAAATACTTCTCTAGTAGGATAAGATGTTTTGTAGTGTTTTCCTGAATGTTTACAACCCATAAAGGAAGTCCTCGGCCATGAGAAATTAAAGTGGTATTCTATACTACTTTGTGTTGTTTAGGTGAATGGTTACCACCCTTAAATGAAGTACTCAAAGTAGACACACTTCTCGTAGTAGGTCGGATCAAAACACTTCTCTAGTAAGATAAGATGCTTTGTCGTGTTTTCTTGAATGTGTATAATCCATAAAAGAAGTACTCGGGCATGAGCAATATGAGTGATATTCTATGCTTCTTTTGGTGGTTTTGGTGAAAGTTTACCAGACTTAAATGAAGTACTGGAAGAAGAAACACTTCTCGTAGTTGGCTATGATGCTTTGTGGAGTGTTCTTGAACGGTTACCACCCATAAATGAAATGCTCGGATTAGAAACAGTTCTTTAGTAGGATAAGATGCTTTGTAGTGTTTCCTTGAATGTTTACAACCCATAAAGGAAGTCCTCGGCCATGAGCAATAAGAGTGATATTCTATGCTTTTTTGTGTGATTTTGGTGAAAATTTACCAGCCTTAAATGAAATACTGAAAGAAGAAACACTTCTCGTTGTTGGCTATGATGCTTTGTGGAGTGTTCTTGAACGGTTACCACCCATAAATAAAGTACTCGAATATGAAACACTTCTTGTAGTCGGATAAGATGCTTTGTGGTGTTTCTTGAATGTTTACAACCCATAAATAAAGTACTAGGACATGAAGCAATTAGAGTGGTAATCTATGCTGCTTTATGCTGTTTTGGTGAAAGGTTACAACTATTAAATGAAGTACTAGCATCAAAAACACTTCTCGTAGTAGGATCAGATGCTTTGTGGTGTTTCCTTGAATGGTTACCACCAGTACATGAAGCACTTGGACATAATGCAATTAGAGTGGTATGTTAAGCTTTTTTGTTGTGTTTTAGTGAAAGATAACCACCCTTAATTGAAGTACACAAAGAATACACACTTCTCGTAATAAGCTATGATGCTTTGAGGAGTTTTCTTGAAAGGTTACCACTCATAAATGAAATACTCGGATCAGAAACACTTCTCTAGTATGACAAGAAGATGCTTTGTAGTGTTTCCTTGAATGTGTACAATCCATAAATGAAGTACTTGTACATGATGCAATTAGGATGGTATTTTATGCTTCTTTGTGGTGTTTTGGTGAAAAGTTACAACCCATAAATGAAGTTGTCGAAGAAGAAACTTCTCGTAGTAGGCTATGATGCTTTGTGCAGTTTTCTTGAAAGGTTATCACCCATAAATGAAGTCCTAGGATCAGAAATACTTCTCTAGTAGGATAAGATGTTTTGTAGTGTTTTCCTTAATGTTTACAACTCATAAATGATATACACGGACATGAGCAATTAGAGTGGTAATCTATGCTGCTTAGTGTTGTTTGGTGAAAGGTTACAATCCTTAAATGAAGTACTAGCATCAAAAGAAAAGTTACAACCCTTAAATGAAGTTGTCGAAGAAGAAACTTCTCGTAGTAGGCTATGATGTTTTGTGGAGTTTTCTTGAAAGGTTACCACCTATAAATGAAGTATTCGAATCAAAAATACTTCTCTAGTAGGATAAGATGCTTTGTAGTGTTTCCTTGAATGTTTACAACTCATAAATAAAGTACACGAACATGAGAAATTAGAGTGGTATTATATGCTTCTTTGTGTTGTTTTGGTGAAGGTTACCCTTAAATGAAGTACTTTGATAAAAACACTTCTCTAGTAGGATCAGATGCTTTGTGGTGTTTTTTGAATGGTTACTTCTCATAAATGAAGTACTCAGATCAGAAATACTTCTCTAGTAGGTTAAGATGCTTTGTAGTGTTTTATTGAATGTTTACAATCCATAAATGAAGTACTCGGACATGAGCAGTTAGAGTGGTAATCTATGCTTCTTTGTGCTATTTTGGTGAAGGTTATCACCCTTAAATGAAGTACTTTGATAAAAACACTTCTCATAGTAGGATCAGATGCTTTGTTGTGTTTTCCTGAATGGTTACCTCCCATAAATGAATTACTTGGATCGGAAACATTTCTCTAGTAGGATAAGATGCTTTGTCATGTTTCCTTGAATGTGTACAATCCATAAATGAAGTACTCGGACATGAGCAATAAGACTTCTATTATATGCTTCTTTGTGTTATTTTGGTGAAAGTTTACCACCCTTAAATGAAGTACTGGAAGAAGAAACACTTCTCGTAGTAGGTTATGATTCTTTGTTGAGTTTTCTTTAAAGGTTACCATCCATAAATGAAGTACTCGGATCAGAAAAATTTCTCTAGTAGGATAAGATGCTTTGTCGTGTTTCCTTGAATGTTTTCAACCCATAAATGAAGTACTTGGACATGAGCAATAAGAGTGATATTCTATGCTTCTCTGTGTTGTTTTGGTGAAAGGTTACCAGTCTTAAATGAAGTATTGGAAGAAGAAACACTTCTCGTAGTTGGCTATGATGTTTTGTGAAGTTTTCTTGAATGGTTACCACTCATAAATGAAGTATTCGGATTAGAAACACTTCTTTAGTAGGATAAGATGCTTTGTAGTGTTTTCTTGAATGTTTACAATTCATAAATGAAGTCGTCGGCCATGAGCAATTAGAGTGGTATTCTATGCTTCTATGTGTTGTTTAGGTGAAAGGTTACCACCCTTAAATGAAGTACTCAAAGGAGAAACACTTCTCATAGTAGGATATGATGCTTTGAGGAGTTTTTTTGAAAGGTTAACACTCATAAATTAAGTACTCTGATCAGAAACACTTCTCTAGTAGGATAAGAAGATGCTTTGTAGTGTTTCCATGAATGTGTACAATCCATAAATGAAGTACTCGTACATGATGCAATTAGGATGGTATTCTATGCTTCTTTGTGGTGTTTTGGTGAAAAGTTACAACCCTTAAATGAAGTTGTCGAAGAACAAACTTCTCGTAGTAGGCTATGATGCTTTGTGGAGTTTTATTGAAAGGTTATCACCCATAAATGAAGTACTCAGATCAGAAATACTTCTCTAGTAGAATAAGTTGCTTTGTAGTGTTTCCTTGAATGTTTACAATCCATAAATGAAGTACACGGACATGAGCAATTAGAGTGGTAATCTATGTTGCTTTGTGTTGTTTTGTTGAAAGGTTACAATTCTTAAATGAAGTACTAGCATCAAAAACATTTCTCGTAGTATGATCAGATACTTTGTGGTGTTTCTTGAATGATTACCACCAGTAAATAAAGTACTCGAACATAAATAACTTTAACTCTCTCTCCTCCATCGATTTTTATGTCCTTATTGATTGTGCTTTCTTTTTTATTTTGGCAAAAATATTGACAAAATTTCGATGGTCACATGCATATTAAATAGTCTTTTTCTTTAAAATTTATAAAATCGAATGCAAGCTCATATATTACGTGAACCACACCTCTTTGGCTCTTTTTCTCTAATCATAGATGAACAGAATATTTTGAAGTCAAACGCTTTCGACAATTACTTTTTCCCTTTAAAGCTGGTATATTTCAAATTCAATATTTAGTCAACTAAATTAATATCGCCCGACGTGCTTTTAAACAGCTACAACAATGGAAGGTCAATCTGGTATATTTTAAATTCAAACTTTAGCCAACTCAATTAATATTGCCAGGCGTGCTTTCAAAACAACTATTACAATTAGCTGGAATATTTAACGAATGGAAAATGTTATGGGATACCGAATTTGATACGCAATTGATACGAAATGAACGTTTCCAGTCAATGGACACCTCCAGTAATTTTTTTCACCTTGACAACTGGACAGTTCCATTTTCTTTCATATTTGAAACTGTTTCATCGCGTCATTGTTCCGATTGATTCCTGGTTCCGATCTCTTCTTCTCTGAAAAGCATGTTATATTCGTTATGCATGTTATTTCTGCTGTTATGCATGTTATTTCTATTGTCATGCATGTGCATGTTAATTGAATACGCCAGCATACAAAATATGATTTTCAGGCATGTTATTCCAGTTTTCATGCATGTTAGTTGATTTACTATGCATACTTATTTGGTTATACATGTTAATTGAAAACTTTTAAACCTAGCATACAAAATATGGTTGTCAGGCATGTTATTCTAGATGTCATGCATGTTGATTGATTTTACTATGCATACTTAATTTGGTTATGCATGTTAATTGAAAACGCCAGCATACAAAATATGGTTTTCAGGCATGTTACTCTAGTTGTCATGCATGTTAGTTGATTTACTATGCATACTTATTTGGTTATGCATGTTAATTGAAAACGTCAGCATACAAAATATGGTTGTCATGCATGTTATTCTAGTTGTCATGCATGTTGATTGATTTTACTATGCATACTTAATTTGGTTATGCGTGTTAATTGAAAACGCCAGCATACAAAATATGGTTGTCAGGCATGTTATTCTAGTTGTCATGCATGTTGATTGATTTTACTATGCATACTTAATTTGGTTATGCGTGTTAATTGAAAACGCCAGCATACAAAATATGATTGTCAGGCATGTTATTCTAGTTGTCATGCATGTTAATTGATTTTACTATGCATACTTAATTTGGTTATGCATGTTAATTGAAAACGTCAGCATACAAAATATGGTTGTCAGGCATGTTATTCTAGTTGTCATACATGTTGATTGACTTTACTATACATACTTATTTTTTGTTATAAGTCGTTATGCATGTTATTCTAGTGTCTTGTATGTTATTCTAGTTGTTATGCTTGTTATTTGATTTATTATGCATACTTACTTATTCTAGTTGTTATGCATGTTAAACTTCATTTTTCTGTTGTTATGCTTGTTAGTTAATTTATTATGCATACTTATTTGGTTGTTATGCATGTTATTATAGTTGTTATAGTAATTTTTCTGATGTAATGTAACTTAAGCTTAATTTTCTGTTGTTATTCATGTTAATTAAAAAACACATGCATACTTATTTAGTTGTTGTTATACATGTTATTTCTGTTGTTATGCATGTTATATTTGTTATTATGCAAGTTATTTCTAGTGTTATGGATGTTATTCTAGTTTTTGTGTAGCTTAAATTTAATTTTGTTCTTTTATGCATGTTAGTCAATTTAATATGCATGCTTACAGTAATAACATGCATAACAACTGAGAAAAAATTAATATGCATAACAACTGGAAAAATATGAATATGCACCAAAAAATTAATATGCATTATAAATAAATTAATATGCATTACAAATTTGCATATATACAAAATGAAAATCTATCATATATTAACATGCATTACAAATCGTAACTCAAAACAATTAACATGCATTACAAATTATAAATAAATTAATATGCATTACAGATTCGCATATATACGAAATGAAAATCTATCATATATTAACATGCATTACAAATCGTAACTCAAAACAATTAACATGCATTACAAATTATAAATAAATTAATATGCATTACAAATTCGCATATATAAGAAATAAAAATCTATCATATATTAACATGCGTTACAAATCGTAACTCAAAACAATTAACATGCATTACAAATTATAAATAAATTAATATGCATTATAATTAAATTAATATGCATTACAAATTAACTGAAGATAACAGTTTGTAAAAATGAAGAGGATTTTAGGACGAAATGGACGAGCGTATCAATTGCATATCAAATTGTGTATCATTGTATCAGCTCCCTTTAACGAATACCACATCCAAGTGAATAGTGATTTGAATTTCGATTTTAGATTGTTTATTTTATTTTCTTTTTAAACTGCCAGTATGTTCGAGAAATCTTCGGTTTTTACTTTTTACTTTTTACTTTTCTTCATTTTTTGGGACATTTTATTTAGGAAGTATGAATGCAAGTTAATAAAAACTAGTTAGCAAATACCAACTGCACATAACAAATTAAATAAGTTTTTCAAATGGAAAAATAAGTTTTTCAAATGGAAAAATAAGTTTTATTAGTTTTATGCCACTATAATACTTGAAAATGTCAAAATGTCACAAAAAATTTGTCAAAATATTATTGTAGACACCTGATCTCTATATAGAAAAAGTGATCGTCAGTGACATTTTGACAAATTTGATAAGAATTATATTTTGTAATGACATTTTTACAAATCCCCTTTTCAAATTTCGATCCTTTCAAGGGATTCTCCTTCAAGTCTTTCCAATCAGTTCAGGTCACTTATTTCGGTTCTATATCAGAGGTTCGATTATATAATATAAATTTCTTTCATGTCGTTATAATTGTGTAGACTCATACATAGATAGAGTTACAAGGCTTGAATTCTT
>CAXKVX010005112.1:0-35974 GCA_964058865.1 Eleocharis quinqueflora
AAAAGATTGCAACTATTTGCATATTTACAATTAGTTCAAATTATAAAATCAAACTCACACAGAAAATAATTATGAAGGCACCTATGACCTATGTTAAAACATACTAATTTCAATTTGTTGTCTGAGTTCATTTTTATTATACATTGTAAAATCAAGGTCGAAAACATAATATATCCTTATGATGATTTTTTTTGTAATGTTAAGCTCATCTACAGTTGACTCGTTCTTAATCATCCACCATTAAGTATTTTAAATACCCTAAATATTACTATTTTTTAATTAATTCACCATCAAACTTTTAATCATCTGGATATATTAATTCTCAATATGTTGAATACAAAATATGGGTAAATATTTCTTAACTGTTCATTACAGATAAATTTTTTTCTTCACTTGGGAAATAAACATATATATAACTCCATATATGATTTTTAATTCAATTCTGAATGAAATTTGAGAAAAAAAAATTGAATGATAATTAACAACCTAAATTATGTAAAAAGACTTATCCGAAGTCTGTTCCTACTCGACATGATAATTACATGCATATTGCCATTTTCTACATATTTCTTTTATTATACAAACCAAAGGTTCAGAATCAGTGATATTTCTGCGGCTAGACAAAGACAATATTCTATATAGCAAAATGCCATCTTGCACAAGTCTAAAGAAAAAAAATGAAACTGATCCTCTTAATAAACTCAATCGTCACTGCTTGCATCATAGGGACATGATATATTGATATGGAATGATTGAAGCAATGAAGGATAGAATTGATCCTCAAATCAATTCAAGGAGTAGAATATAGTGTAACATACAATTGTGACTGTTAGAGTTTGCATGCTATGCCTCTCTGCTTAGATAATGACATGACAGATTGACAGGGTAAGTTGTTGACCATATGTAACATTTTAGAAAAAGTAAACCATATGGTAATCAACTAGTCAAGTGTGGTCTACATAGCATGTTGTACAAGCATTGGTAATATTTTAGGGAAAATTTTGTATAATTTGCTACTGTGCTTTGTTAAGTGTACAATTGTACAAGCACCATCCTTGAATCTACCCAACATTGGTTGAAGCATAGGTTATTCTTCCATTTGCCATTAATTCTAAACTAGTTCAAAGGAAGGGAAAAAATAAAGAAAAAAAGCCCAACATATTAAAGCTTCTGAGGGAGAAGAGGCTTGTGTCATCCAAATAGGCATTTAGTTAAACAAAGTTCCAAGCCGAAAAAAAGTCCAACATAAAATTAATGATAGATTCTTTAGTCTAATTTTCTAAACCATTAAGTGATCAGATGGCTGTTGATTGGTATCAGACAACCTGCTTCAAAGTAAAATAACTTGCCAGTTAATTAAACTTACACACAGTATTTACTTTCTGAAAAAAAGACAGTTTAAACAGCAGAGAATCTAGGAAGTAGACCTTTCATACATATATAGGATGGAATCTAACTAGTACACGGTATGAATTAGGCACCAATTTCTTTCAGAAAATCAGCAATTAGTCATATAAAACAAGCCTGCTCATTTATTAAGCTTCTCGTCTACAAATAGTCCCAAAGAAAATATATGAAATATATGAACTGTTTCTAACAAAGTCACATATCAAACAGAATGCGCATGAGAAAAGATCAACAACTGTTACACTTAACTTTAAATTTGTCAGAACACTCCCGGACGAACTGGCACAACCAGTACTAAATCTGACTAGAAGAGTAGTACTACAGTAATAAATTCTTTATAATACAACTCTTAAAAGGAGATGCAATCATTATGCCAAGGACTCATCAATAATTGATCATATATTTGAATTCCTATAACCAGATCTCCCCAATTTTTGTTCTGAATATTTTGCAGCTAGGCATGGCAAGCGCACTCGAGACTCTATGCGGTCAAGCATATGGCGCAAAGCAACACCACATGCTCGGCATCTACCTTCAAAGATCATGGATTGTGCTCCTTGTTTGCACAATTCTGATGACACCTCTATTCATTTTCACAACACCTCTCCTACGTCTCCTCGGCCAAGAAGAATCAATTGCCTCCATGGCCGGTACAATCGCACTCTGGTTCATTCCTATCAACTTTTCGTACCTCTTCTCCTTCACATTCCAAATGTATCTCCAGTCTCAGAGCAAGAACCTCATAATAACATACCTGGCTGCACTCTCTCTCAGTTTGCATGTTTTATTTTCGTGGTTGTCGGTGGTCAAGTTCTCGATGGGTGTTGTTGGTGCAATGGGGTCAATGATACTCGCCATGTGGATACCGATTTTCGGTCAATTTGGGTTTGTGCTTTGTGGGGGATGCCCAGAGACATGGAAGGGGTTTTCATGGGATGCTTTTAGGGATTTGTGGCTTGTTGTTAAGCTCTCATTGTCTTCTGGTTTCATGGTCTGGTATGATTTGATCAACTCCTTTTTTAAGCTTTCAATTCTCGTTGAGTGTGTGGGTTATTTTTTTGAAGAAATTAAAGATGAAAAATTTCTTTTAAATTTATCTTGTCATAGCTTGGAACTGTGGTACAATACTATCTTGGTACTACTCACCGGCAATATGAAGAATGCAGAAGTTGCAATTGATGCTCTCTCAATATGGTGCGTCTTTTTGGAATCTGTTACCTAGATTCCCTCTTTTGTGCTTATTTCATATTTAGATAAATTCAATTTGAGAAAAAAGAATAATATTTAGATCAATTGAGTAACTAATTATGTTTTTCTTTTGACAGCCTCAACATCAGTGGATGGGAGATGATGATATCAGTAGGTTTCTTGGCTGCAGCCGGGTATTTACAAATACAACATCATATATATAATTACATAGTAGTATTTTTGTTGTCTTATATGACTAGTATTAGTACAAAAGAAATCTATAAGCATGACTAACTAGAATATGTTATGTATTTTCTGAAACAATGCAGAGTGCGTGTTGCAAATGAACTAGGAGCAGGGAGTGCTAAAAATGCAAAGTTCTCAATCAAAGTAGTAGTGATCACATCACTATCGATTGGTGTGATTCTTTTTGTACTATTTTTATTGTTTAGAGGGAGTCTGGCGTACTTATTTACTGACAGCAAAGCAGTGGCTGATACGGTTGCCGACCTATCTTCTCTTTTGGCTTTCACAATACTTCTTAACAGTGTTCAACCAGTGCTTTCTGGTTAGTTACTATAGTTTTTGCATCTTATGATCTAAAAGTTTCTTGAGTCTAGAATCTTGATAGAGTATTAATAATGTACCAGTGGGTACCCTGATGCACTGGTACAGTGGTAGTTATACTTTATGTTTTAGATTTCTGTTGTACTCCTATTGCAGTTCTACATGGAGTCAGATAAGAGAACAAAAAAGTATTGTTTAAGACAGTTTCTTAGTGTATCTTCAATTTATCACCTGTTATATAACTATTTTTTTTATCTTTTGTCAATAGGTGTTGCAGTTGGTGCAGGATGGCAAGGTTTAGTAGCTTTTGTAAATCTTGCAAGCTACTACTTGGTTGGAATTCCTGTTGGGATTGTGCTAGGCTATGTCATTGGATATCAAGTCAAGGTATAATTCCAAATTAACATTTCAAAGCCTTTTCACCCCATGCAATTAGGTGTATCAGGAATATATTACCTTTGCATTCTGAGATGACAGTTATTTTTCATTTTTTTTAATTGTCTTATTTGTTCTTTTAAACTTTTAAGACTTTATGACCCAACTAAGGATTATATGTGACACTATGACAATCAGGCGGATAGTAGCATATTTCATAATATAGTGGAAAAAGAGATTCCAAAAATCAAAATACAGAAGCCAAACAATTTTTTTTTCTGATGTTAAAGATCATATTAATAAATACAAAATCTAAAAACTATATTATTATTGTCTTTAAGTGGAAGAGAAACAATCCAGTGTCCTTTAACATGTTCTTAGAAAAATGCCATACATCTTTATCTTATTTGTAATTGTCAATTATTTCTTCTTAGTAATTACATCCATTCCCCAAAAAACTACTAGTTTTAACAACTTTGGCATATGAAATGGAATAATTGTTTGACTTAATTTTAGAAGAATTTGATGGTACCAAACAGCTCATAGAAACCTTTTCTTTTGATGCTGGTATCACACCTCCGACACCACCAAGAAACAAGGATTCTATGACACTTATAACTTGAATTATTTCAATTTCAATTGTAGGGAATTTGGGTGGGTATGATTTTTGGGACAGGAATTCAAACCATTATGCTCATTTATATTACTTGGAGAACGGATTGGGACCATCAGGTACTTTTTTCCTTTTATTTGTTCATTATTAAGTATTAAGAAAAGTAGACTTGTTATCAGTGGATAGGAATTTCTTGACAACTAATTACTAAAACAATCTTAACAATACTAATTTCAAAACATATAGAAAAGTTATAGATGTGTAATTTTCTTTTTTCTATAAAATTGGTTGTGAACCAATCTTCATGCAAATTAAGTACAATGTTAATGTTTTATATTAATATGATGTGAACTATAGATTACATTTTCGTTGTCAGATTTCAAATATACAAGTTATTGTTTACAGTTGTCATGGTTATCAACATAAGTAGCTGTCAGCACATCCCTACCCTCAAAAAAAAAAACACCGGGGTACGAAAACTCTAAATATGTCAACAAAATTTCACTAATTATTCTAAGTATCAGGCAAATCAAAGTTGCCTGGATCTATTTGTACTTTTCACTGATAATGCAAATGGGTGTTGAATTAAAATGCTCCAGAGGCAGATAATTGACATAATAGTAGAAAAATATAACAAATAAAGAAAAATACTACTTAGAAATCTCATTCATGCAATTTTAGCAAGAGAAATAAAATTTGTTAATTTGTACTAGAATATGCTTAATTACATATATAATTTTAATATACTTTCAAATGCAGGTTGCACTGGCTCAAGCACGAGTTCATAAGTGGCTTTTACCATCAAATGAGTCCAAACTGGGAGAAGAAAATTTATGAACAATCATCTCTGCATGGAACTAGATACTTTTCTGAAGGGAATCAATTAGACATCGCATGCAAAGATTACTTCCTACCTAATACTGCAAAAATTGGAGCACCTCTTAGTATCATAGCAATTTTTGGTTTTTGTATTTCTAGATTAGTCTATACTAGTAGCGAGGCATCCGCTGCCACCCCAGAAGATTATATGCAACTTGTGCCCCCAGATGGAAAAACTAAAACACTTCATTCACCTCTCTCTATCTCTGCTCTGTCCTTATTTTCTTTCTCAAGTTATTTCATAGTAGCTAGCATGGACATTATTCTCTTATTCAGGTTCACAATATTCTCTTGATTAAAAGATGTAATTCCAGGTTCATCCACCATAAAAAAATTATCATAATTAGAGGGTCAATTTGCTTGATCAGCCATTCGGCAACTCAGAATTAAAAATGACCACGTAACCACAAGATAAACTGAAACAATCAACACAATGTTTTAGAAATCAATAACTCAAGCACACTGGCTCAACTGCTTAAGTTTGAGACAGAAAACCAAATACAACAGTCTACATGCAGATAAACTAAAGAAATAAGCTAACTACTTTTTTTTTCTGTTCCTATACTTCCACATTATCATTGTTCCACAGTTATTATAATATAAAATGTTATCATGATTGAACATTACCTGATCAGAGTAGAAATACTTACTGTTAAGCCCAGCGAAAAGTGTCAAGGTCAAATAACGAGACTAACCCAAACTGGCTCGGCCAAGCTTGAATATCGCCCAGAGATCGGCAAAGGTGTCATTGACTTATCCTCCATTGGATAAACTACTGCTACACCAAAGCAGCTCTTAAATGTCCAGCTGGTACAATAAATCGAGTTCTCTCCCAGACCGGAGCCGAGAAACTGATTTACTGTAACCGACTCAGATAGAATACAACCATGAAACAGTGCCTGATCCCCAATTAGCTTCATCTTCTTCTAGGTACAGGACTGCAGGTCCAGCTTAAACACCAATAATATGTTCTGATAAGTTTGCATCATGTAGCGATAAGGTCGCACGACTGCCAACAGGTTGCCACTTATCGACTCAACGAGAAACCTCATACTGTCACTGCACTGCGGGGGCAACGGCACATTAATATACTGATCCTTCTGGATTCTATGTCAAAGTTACAGATCAGAACATTAGTACAACCATAATTTTGCATCACGCACAACCTGTTCCGCCAGAATAGGATATCCCCGACGCACTTCTCAAGATCAAGCACCTGTCATATCTTCCCTGCCGGTTGACAAAGCGCAATTGAACTCGACCGCCCCATCACTGCCATGACACAATTGGGGAATACAGGCGGGGCAGACAAAGCCGCCTTTACGATTGGGAATTCAAGGTTGAGTAAGGGTATATCTGCATTTAATACCGGATTAAAGAGGCCGAAGCAACGAGCCCGGTGTTGGGAAGGAGGGAGAGACAATGAGAGGGATTTGCAATTGAAGAGATCAAATAAGGAGATAGAGTTGTCCGTTTAGGTTAAGAGGAGGCGAGGCAGCTCGAATGGGAGAGGCAAGAGAGGCATGGATTAGGCGAACTCGTCGGCGATCCGAGATGGAGAGAAGATCGAAAATCTGGTGAAGGAGCTCCGGCCGGAGGTGAGACCAGATGGAGGTATATGTTTGACAATTTTATCACAACTGATATACGGTGTAAACCTTCTTACTAACCAAACAATAATTTGGGGTAAATCGCCGAAGTTGGGTCTAATCGGAATAGTAAAATCAGCCAAACAAAAAACCTAGAATCAGAATAATAATGGCACAATGCATGACGCAAAACACAAGACACTGCAATCTATTTACGCAAGACGCATGACGCATGACGACGCATGACGTATGAAGCATGACGCAAGACACATGACGCATGACATATGACGCATGACGCAAGATGCGTGATGCAAACGCATTGTTCAAGACGCTCGCCGCATGATTTAAGACAAGACACGTTGTTCAAGACGCTTGACGCATGACACAAGACGCATGACGCATGACACATGACACGTGAAGCATGACGCAAGACGCAAGACGCATGACGCGTGAATAAACCAGGGGGAGCATCTTGAATGACGGGAGAAAATTATGTAGTAGAAAACCAAATTTACTAAAGTATTTTTTCATAAAACGTCATGCGTCATGCGTCTTGTTTACTCATTTCCACCATGGGGTCATCATTGTTCAATTTGTCTTGCATCATTATAACTTATACACATGAAGCAAGACACTGCAAGCCGCATCACACATGACGGAAGATGTCCGACGCATGACCGATGACTCATGACGCAAGACACAAGACGCTGACACATGACGCAAAACGCACAACGCAAGACACAAGACGTTGGAAGCCGCATGACGCAAGAGGCATGACGCATGACTTATGATGCAAGTCGCATGAAGCATAACGCATGACCCATGACCCATTACCCAAGACACATGACGCAAGACGCATGAAGCATGACGCAAGACGTATGATGCAAGACGCTACAAGCCACATGACACAAGACGCAAGACGGTGCAAGACACATGACGCATGATGCATGATGCATGACCCATGGCCCATGACGCAAGACACAAGACGCTGCAATCTGCATGACGCATGACGCAAGACGCATGATGCAAGACGCAAGACGCGTGACGCAAGACGGTGCAACACACATGACCCATGTCACATGACACAAGCCGCTGCAAGCCGCTGCAAGCCGCATGCCGCATGACCCATGACGCAAGACGCATGAAGCAATACACTCGAAGCCGCATGACGCATGACGCAAGACGTATGATGCAAGACGCTACCAGCCGCATGACACAAGACGCAAGATGGTGCAAGACACATGACGTATGACCCATGACTCATGACGCAAGACACAAGACGCTGCAAGCCGCATGACGCATGACCCATGACGCAAGATGCAAGACGCTGCAAGTTGAATGACGCAAGACGGTGCAACACGCATGACCCATGTCGCATGCCGCTGCAAGCCGCATGACCCATGACGCAAGACGCATGAAGCAATACGCTCGAAGCCGCATGACGCAAGACGCATGACACATGACACATGACGCAAGCTGCATGAATCATGACGCAAGACGCTGCAAGCCGCATGACGCATGATGCAAGACAACAATCCGTATGATGCAAGACGCATGACGCAAGCCCCATGACGCATGACACAAAACACATGACACAAGATGCAAGATGTATGACGTCATGACGCATGGCGCATGACGGTTGCACAGTTGCACTGGTTAATATGCGGGCAAATTTTCATCTACATTATTTTCTTCTGTTGTTGTGCACGAGTACGATTACTAGTATAATATATATGGTAAAAGCTCACCCAGTACTTCTCTCTGGCTCTGTATGACACCTCGGATGCAAGTATATAAACACCTCGTGCCAATGAGTTAGTCTTACAGGCCGCGAGAGAGAGAGGGAGTTAAATACGGTCAAAGAAAAATTAAAGAAGAACATCAGACAAGTTGATTAGAATCTTTCATTACAATATTATTTTTTATATTTTTAATTTAAGCCCTCAATGTTGAAAAACATTAAAATATTGTGCATCCATATAAAAAATATATATTCTCTGTACGTATTAATTAATAAAAGAGTTAGCGAAATAATTCATGGGTCAATTTGCTAGATCAGACATTCGGCAACTCATAAACAAAATGACCGATTATCACAAGATAAAAACGGAAACATTCAATTCATTGCTATAGAAATAAAAAAACAAAACTGTAACATTCCGGTTCAACTGGTTTTGTTTGAAACAGAAACCGAATACAACAGTCTTTGTATGCAGATAAAATTAAAAGATAATTAGCTAGCTATTTCTTTTTTCCTCATTCCTATACCTTTAAATTGTTATAATTCCTCGATGATTATAATTGAAAACGATTATCACGATTTAACTCTATATGATCAGAGCAAAAAATGCTTATGCTAAACCCCCCCAAAAAAAAACCATCAAGGCCAAATAACGGGGCTAATCCAAGCAGGCTCGGCAAGGATTGAATACGGCTGAGATATCGGCACGGCCGTCATTGTGTCATCCTCCATTGAATAAACTATTGCTATACCAAAGCAACTCTTCAACTTCCTGCTAGTCCAATAAATCGAGTTCTCCTTCAGACCCGAGCCGAGAAACCGATTGACAGGAACCGACTCGGATCGGATCACCCCAATAAACAGTGCCTGATCTCCGATTTGCTCCACCAGCTCCCAGGTACACTGCTGGTTCAGTTTACACACCCAGAAATAACGAAAATCGTCAATTACGACAACCATCAGGTCGCCGGCTGTCGACTCAACTAGAAACACCTCATTCTCATATCGCCACAACCCAGGCAATGGCACAGTTAATATACTGGTCTGGCGAAATTCTATGTCGAAGTTACAAACCAGAATAGTACCATGGATTACTACAGCGCATAGCCGGTTCCTCCAGAATAGGATATCCCCCAATATGCGCTTTCCGAGATCAAGCACATGCCATACCTTCTCTGTCGGTTTGCACAGTGCAATTAAACTCGATCGTCCCATTACCGCCACAATGCAATCGGAAAATCCAGGCGGGCCCGACAAAACTGCCTTTATGATCGGGAATTCGAGGTTAGGGAAAGGTATCTCTGCATTTAGCACCGGATTAAAGAGGCATGCATGGTATGGTTTTTTATCAGAGGCCAAGAAGAACCAACCGACGAGGTAGCCAAAGCAACGAGCCCGGCGGTGAGGAGGAGGGAGAGAGCATGAGAGGGATTTGGAATTGAAGATGTCGAAGAAGGAAATAGTTTTGTCAGACCGGGCTAAGAGGAGACGAGGCGGCTCGAATGGGAGAGGGAAAGGAGGCATGGATTGTCTGGCAATGCTACGCCAATTGTAACAGATCAGGCGAACTCGGTGCCGATCGGAGGTGGAGAGGCGATCAACAATCTGGTCGAGGATCTCCGATGGGAGGTGGGACCATTTGGAGAGTTTGGAAATTGACCAGGTGGTGGTGAAGAGTGAGGTATTGCGCTTCTTTTTCTTCATGGAGGTGGTGTTTGTTTCTATGGTTTGGGGCATTTGAGCTTGGGAGGGAGGGAAATTATACACACACAAGCGGTCCGGGAAATTATATGTAGCGGGTTGATTCTTTTCCTAATTTAGTTTGTGAGCAGGGTGATAGTATGTACATGCCACAGAAAATGTGAGACAAAAAGATACATGCAACGGTTCTGCGCGATTCAAATCCCCTCATGTACTAGATCTAGATGCCACTTCACGAGTTTGTATCGTTCGTTTGTATTATACTATTATGTGATTGTTATTTACACGAATCTTGATGTGGATGAGGACAGGGACGGAGCTAGTAAGAAAAAGGGGCAGCCGACTCTTGAAAAAAAAAAGTTTGTAAATATATCTTGCATATTTATACAATTGTTAAATTTTTTCAAAAATATGTTTATAATTTGATTTTTTTAAATTGTCTTTTCTGAACAAAATTATAAATCTTATCATTCCTAACGAAAATTCTAAATTCGTCAATAAATGAAGAGTTTAGATATATGAGTAAGAGTAATTCAAGTACTCTAAAAGAAGTTTGATGAAATATTACATATATACATTCTCTATATTGGAGTCAATGTAGCTTCTACAATGTTATGTTTAGTGCTCCTCTCAATTTTCGCTGGATTTTTACTCGATTGACACGTAGCGACCTCTCCTCTCTAGACTGAGTTCTCTACTTTCTACTGTATTATTTTATTCTTTTGTTTCTCTTTTCTTTGTCTCCCCATTTTCTCTTTCTAGACGATATCGAAAGAAAAAGCCCAAAAACAGAAGAAAAACCTAACCCCTCTCTCCGCTACTGCATATTAACAATATATATGATCTTAAGCAACCTGATAGGTTGTGCCTTGGACTGCATAGTGGCGCTTATATGTCGTACATCACAGAGATATTTTAGGTCCATTGTCGTGGAGAGTGGGTTTGGTAACATTGACAAACTCCTCATTGTCACTGTGGGTTCCCTTTGTTACACCTCCGACCAATCCTTTGGTCTTGACTGTGGTGGCGCCGACATTGCAAGGATACTAATGTCATTTACATACTTTAAACCAAATTTAGTAGGTTATATCATTTAAGAAAATAAAACTTTTGATTCAATTACACGTTGCACCACTATTTAAATGTCAGTTGTGCATTAATTGAATATTTTGGCATCCTTGTTCTTTGTTAATAATATGTTTTTGCCTACTCATATATTAAACGAGAAAAATAAGCTTTTATATCATATATGCAAGTTTTAATATGAGTTGAAAATGTTTTCTTGAACCAAATTTCGTCCATATAGGTTTTAATGCGAAAGGGATATGATTTATGCATGGATTAAATTTTATATTAATTCAGTGATATTGTATTTTAAATTACATATTATATGAATTACTATTGAGAATTAAATTATTCTAAAGAATATTTGGTAAACCTTCACTTCCCTCTAACGTAATCATGACTTGTATAATAATTTTTATTTGCCATTTAAATAATGAAATAGTTGCAGAAAAAAAAGTACCAAGAAAAGCCCCACAAAATTTCTAGATATGAAAAGGCAAATATTTTATCAAAATTTTTGTCTAAGAATAAAATCTATATAACTTTCTGATTACAGTATTATCCAATCTTCATGAACATTATATTGTTGACTAATTACGAGAGATGGTAACATTAGAAAAATCAATATTGTTGGCTTAATCAATTCGTTTAATTTTGCTTGTATGACCGCACATTAATTAAATTGCTTTTTTCTTCTTGTGTCACCTTTATTGCAGTAAATTTATTTTCAATTATATATGTACAATAATAAAAGATGTACAAAATATTCGAATTTACATCAGCGTTACTATAAAAAAATTTAGAAACATTTCAAATCCAAACAAAAGCACAAAGGTACAATTTTAGAAGCAGTAAATACTAAAATAGGTAGCATTGAATGCGTGAGCCGTTTAACATTTATTGACACAAATCCCTGTTCCAAAATGGGGACCACCATTTTCAGATGAGCCCGGTCTAAGTTGTTAATCACTGGCGCCAGGTTTGTACACCGGTTCACGCTCCACGTCTAAGCTTTAATATATTCCCAACCTCACCACCAAATTTGAGGAACATAGATCCATTCTCTCTCTTTCTCTCTCCCCCTCTCGCTCGCGCACTTATTCGCTCCGAAGCAACACAGTATTCTCTCGGGGATTGGTAATTCTTCAATTTTTCTCTATTCTGATTTTTTTTTCATATTATCATGTAACTCAAGTTCTAAGATCTGACGAGATTTTCTCGAATCGGTTCTCCACATCGGCACATATGCACATACCTGTATTTCACTTGCTTTCGTTTTCTTTACAAATTTCTTAGATCAATACCAGTTCTAATAAAATTTACAGTTTGAAGTGTCATATATAGTAGATCTCGATGAGATCTATACCTGAGTTGTTGGCATCAATTAGATCTCGACGTTAGATCTAGTTTTCGTACCTAAGATCTGTAAATAGATCTCGTTGTTAGATCAAATTTGTTCCTAATTTTGGATTTGGATTTGGATTTTCATCAGGTAAAAGAAGGGAAAATGGGCCTGACTTTTACCAAGCTCTTTAGCCAACTCTTCTCCAAGAAGGAGATGAGGATCCTTATGGTTGGTCTCGATGCTGCTGGTAAAACCACAATCCTTTACAAGCTCAAGCTTGGAGAGATCGTCACCACCATCCCCACCATTGGTTAGATCTTACTTACCTTCTGAATTTTCTGTTTCTAATAGTTAGTATACTTTGAATTTATCATGCAGTTGGTTCACTGTTACAATTGTTCCAATACACAAAATCACGAGATAGAAATTGTGCCTTTTTTAATTAGATTTCTTAGCTATTCCTCCATTAAGGACACAAAAGAGTGAAATATTTGCACCATGTTAATTGAGAGAATCAATCTGTTGTCATTTTCAGGATTTAATGTGGAGACCGTGGAATACAAGAACATTAGCTTCACTGTTTGGGATGTCGGGGGTCAGGACAAGGTAAAGCAATATAAACATTGATATATTTACTTCCATTCTGGTTTTAGGTGCTTTTAGTCAGTAGAAAATAACATTAAACTTGCTTGGTTGAATTTGTCCTATTAAACATACAGATCTGAATCCTTCTCTGTACTTGTTTGAGTTTTTCCTACTAATTACATGGCAAGTTTAAACTTTTGAAAGCAACTAGTTGGGTAACACGTGTCTTATATCTCTAGTATATTAAAATTATCCTGTGTTATCAGTTTGTTAAATTGACAAGCTATGTTCCTCACTTGTTCATGCAAAAAGGTTAATGTAAGCCAGATGAAATGAAATGCCAAAAATATTGAGCAGGTAACTTTGCTATATGCTCAGTATAATAACGGTATGTATATGAGGTGTTCTCAAATGCTAATTTTATTCTCTTTTTGTGTAACAACAGATTAGGCCATTGTGGAGGCATTACTTCCAAAACACGCAGGGTCTTATCTTTGTGGTTGACAGCAATGACAGAGACCGTGTTGTCGAAGCAAGGGATGAGCTCCACCGTATGCTCAATGAGGTTAGATCTCTCACTTGATTTTCTTGTTTTCTTAGAAGCCAAATTTAAAGCATACACTATTCATCTAGTTTTGGAATGCATGCACATACAGCTATGGATTTATTTTAGAAAAATAGGGTGGTTGAGAGACTGCCAGCTCTTACTAATAAGCAAAGTTGTTTGCATGTTAATTACAAAGTGAAAACATCAGTTGCCTTTTCAATTACAAAGTGAAAAACAAAAAAAAATTAATAATAGGATCCATTTGTTGTTATTTCATGGGAATCTTGTTGTGATAATTATTATGGTTTGTGGTATCACCTTCAGTTACTTGTTGCGTATGAATTTATTTTGGCTTAGAGATCTTTCAAATTGTACTGAGCATTTTTAAGAATTCGAGAGTTTGGTAAAACCGAAGGGACATGGCTGACAACTCAATGATACTTTAATTATGTCTTAGCAATCTACACGGGAAAATTGAAAGATAAAAGAAAAACATATTGCAGATTCTAATGTATTCTTGAAGTTAGTCAGAATGACCATTTTGGGTATAGTGTGAAGCTGTTTGAACAGGTACTAAAAACACAAAATGAGGGAAGTATGCATTTAGTGTATGTCTTTTCATTTCACCTAAGAAACTTGATGCATAGTATTTAAATTTTACAGATGTTGTCCACTATATTCTTTTGTAATAATTTTACATACACTGAATGGTTAATCCCAGGATGAATTGAGAGATGCTGTGTTGCTTGTGTTTGCCAACAAGCAAGATCTGCCGAATGCGATGAATGCTGCTGAAATCACTGACAAGCTTGGGCTCCATTCCCTGCGCCAGCGCCACTGGTATCACCTCTGTTCTTTTTTTCAGCAAAACAACTCCAGACATTATTTATTAGTATATCATGTCACGCTTAGCTCCGTATCTGAAGTTTGTATGATTTTCAACATTTCAGGTACATTCAGAGCACATGCGCCACATCTGGTGAGGGATTGTACGAGGGTCTTGATTGGCTCTCTAACAACATTGCCAACAAGGTAAAGATATTAACAATTTTTCTTTGATTCTGTTACAATTACCTTTATTTTTCTAAATGTTGGGACCGACTTGGTTTCTCAACTCCTACAAAGAAATGGGAGCTGGTGATATTTAATTACCTTTTTCAGATTTCAGAAAATAAAAAACTTGGTTTCTCAAAAAGTTTTTAGTACTATTTCTGACCCAGTTGGTTAAAATAAAGTTTTGGGCCAATTTTTGAGGATATTTGGGGACCAAATTATCCAAATCACTAGTCATTTCTAGTTGTCCTAGGAGAGATTGAGAAATCTGATTTAGTACTTGATTTACTTTTTCCAATTTGTAACAAATTGGCCTTGCAATTTGAAGGACCTTTTGTGCAATCCATACAAATTTGTCATGCTATGTAAATTGGACCAAAATGTAATTGAGTGATAATTGTCAAGGATCATTTCTGTATTTGGTCATTGTTTAAATTTCTCAATCTGACCCTATATTGCTTGTACTTCTGCAGAGTTGATTTATCATGCATGGGATGTTTGCGGGGCTTTACTCTTTAGATCATCAGGAGCGTGATTGTTTAAGTTTTAGTGTTTTGATATGTCTACGCTTTTATTCACTTGGTAGTAACTGTTAAATATGTTTGCTTTCCAAAGTATTGATTCTGGAATTTGTATGTGATTGCTATTATTATATTGTATTGTTTGAACCTTGATCGTCTAGCTTATATAAACTTTTGGCTCTTTCTCGGATTGAAATATTCTTTTAACCACTTTGTTAAAATGTCTTGGGATTTCTAAAATTGCAGTAAATTAGGCTCGGAAGTTGACCAGGTCAGTAGGTCACTATGGCATGCCTTCTTATATGTTATTATTCATTTTAAAGACGGATCACGGATTGCACTTGCAACTAAATCCGAAATCCAGTAACCGGAATCCTTACTTAATTCTTTAAAAAGAAGTTAAATGTTAGATTTTACTCCCGAATCCTTCAATTATTCTTTGAATATTTTACTTCAATATTTTCACTTGATATGTTAGTTGAATTAAAGAGTACGATAATATTTTTTAGTTCTAAATAGGAATATGAAAACGAGCGTCTTAAATATTTATATCAGAAGAGAAGATAAATATTTTTTAGTTCTAAATAGGAATATGAAAACGAGCGTCTTAAATATTTATATCAGAAGAGAAGTTTTATCTTGAAGCCTCTCATATGTTCTCTGATTAGAGTTCTCAAAATCTTGTTTGCGTGTCTAAAAACGACACGACACAATAAGAACACGACACGGTTAAGACACGGCACGGAACACGACACAGTACTGTTCACGTGTCGTGTCTTAAGCATGTCATGCATAGATTTCTACTGTAGGACACTGCACGATATGACACGAGAACACGTCTAGACATGACACATTTAGGCACGACACGACGGCACAGGTAGGAACAGGTAGGCATGAATAGATAGAAGTTCAATTTTTTTTGAAATTTTCCAGCAAGAGTTCTAAATTCGTTCAACCTCTAACATAGTGCCAAGTGCCAAAGACAACACTAGCATCGAATTTTTTTTCAGATTTTTATGTTCTTGTAAAAAAAATTATATTTTTTAGTTTTTTTTATTATTTTCGACACGATTAACACTAATAAGTCATGTCGTGCCGAAGCAACACGGCACGAACAAACACGTCACGATTAGGCACGGCACGATTAAGATACGGCACGTTTATGCACGACACGGTTAAGACACGACACGTTTAGGCACGACGTGCCTAAACGTGTCGTGTCTTAACCGTTCCGTTCTATTCCGATCCCTTCCATTTTTGACACGACATGGAACAACACGATAAATATAATAAAATACTAACTGTGTCGTGTTGTTCCATACCGTGTCAAGTCGTGTTTGGAACGAAACAGCACAAATTTAGAACACTATCTCTGACACATGCATTCTCATCGGAACGAAATCCTCAACACTATCTTTTAGGAGTGTAGAGAGCATCCGTAAGCTCGATTAGATTTGAACGTATTTAATTTTATAATACAAAAATTCTTTAAATTATATAGTTGACGGTCAGTCGATCACAATCTAATCCAACAATATATGAATGCATAGAACCCTCTTAAAAACGAGAATGCTCTTCCCATTCTCACCCGATTATTGGAAAACTTTCTCACCTTGATGCCATGAGTTCATGGGTCACACGTGTCCAACTGGACACGTGCAAGAACTTCTGAGTTTCCTATTCCTCTATGCTTATAGACATGCCATATACGATTTGTGAGGTACCGTTCAATTTAAAGTCTATCGTCTCGTCTCAGAGAGTTGTCATAACTCATAACCAATAACATTGCAAACAAAAGAGTAGAAATTGCGAAGCAGAAACAACGATCATGGCATCTCTTCAGGAGTCCTGCAGATATCGTGATCAGGTTATGGCAAAGATGACTTAGGAGGATGAGGCAGCATCAAACTGTAAAAGTCGCGGTGGCATTGTGGAAAAACATCGAAAAGGGTGCGAAATCGCTCCTAGATGCCGTCACGGGTGTGACCAAGCACAAGGTGTAGGAGGCGTCTGACAAGGCGAGAGAAGCCAAAGACCATGCCACGGGGAAAGCGGGACATATCAAGAATAGTGTGAAGGACAACATGGAGTACACCAAGGAGAGAGCGAATGACGCCAGGGGAGCTATGCGCTAAATTTCTATATTAAACATTTTGGGTTAATATATGCTTAAATTGAGGGAGGTGATATTAAACTAGCATGTTACTCGTGTTCCGTGCAATTTTAAACTTTTGTATTGTAATAATAAAATTATAATAAATCGTTTAAATAAAAAGAAATAAAAAAACAGCAGGAAAAAATTTGGAAAAAAATATAATCTATAGTGATTTTAATAAATAAACAGTGGCACGCTTATTGCAATAATAAAATTATAAGAAAAAAACAATAGGAAAAAAATTTGAAAAAAATATAAATTACAGTGAAAATAAACATAGGCTCATGTTGAGCCATGAATATATAGAATTAGTTTCTATCTTATATAGGATTCTCCACAAATCTAAAGTTGGATTGGAGATACGTATGACCTCACATGGGCAGAGATCTAAGGTCAAAATTAAATAAAGCGCAACACAATAATTGGTACTATTGTATGAAGGTAATATTTTTATTTTCTTTTTTTTTCAAAGAAAGGCCCGTACGCAATGAAAGGTAACAAATGATAGCTGCGCAAAAGAAAGGAAGAAAAAATGCACTGTTGCTGCACACAGGCTCTATAGACACGTGGCGGGGAGGGAAAAATGCATTGTTTCTGCACACAGACTATATCGACACATGAAGGGGGAAAAACTGTTTATTCACCAAAATAGAAATGAGAGCTGTGCAGAAGAAAGGATCAACACGTGGCGGGTAGGGGAAAATGCATTATTCCTGCACGCAGCTTGTAGCGACACGTCGCGGGAAAAAAACATTGTTCATTCACATGTCGGACAATGATATAGTGTAATTGCTCCAAGTCATCTTTTGTCTGATTTGCGTCCTATTTACAAAAAGATAGAGAACAACTTGATGTGCAAGTAGTAAGACTTTTAAGGCATGATTTAGTATTAAGACCAGGATATGAACTATATATCAGTTTAACGCATCAAAATCAAGACTTCCCTGATTTAGTGTTAAAACTTCTAGTTTTGTGTATTATGAGTTTGATGTGATTGACAGACTTTTCATTCTTAAAAAATGGGGAAATTTATTTATATGTCACTATAAAATCATGCAATTCTTAAAATGCCACTACATATAGGGGTGTCAAACGTTTAAAACGTAAACGGAAGACATAACTTTCGTTTACGTTTCATTAAATAGACGAAAACAGAAGTTGTTTTCGTTTTCGTTTCGTTGTCTTAACGGAAGAAGAAATGGTTCCATTTTCCGTTCCGTCAGTTTCAACGAAAAAAACGACAGAAACGTTAAATTACAGAAATTGCATATATAAATTTACAAAAACGACAGAAACGAAAAAATGATAGAAATTGCATAACGTTAAATTACATCACAAAATCACATAACAATTTGCTAAATAAACTTACACACATTAATAGTTTCAGCTCTTGAACCCATAGTTTCAACACTTCGAGAATCACAAAACAATGACTGAATGACAGAATCACAAAATCACAGAATCACAGTAACAAGATGTAAACCCATAGTTTCAGCTCTTGAAAACTCAACCTAGTCCCAAGCTATCTTCTCAGATATACCTATCTCAGCCAATTGGCTAAATAAAACAATGAAACACAAGTATCATCAACGAAGAATTATCGCTTGAGACTAAGGAGTCAAAGAGCTGAAACTCCAGGCTTCATCTTAGAGACTTAGATTACACTACTGACCTTACACACATCAATACAGCATGCAACCAGTTGGCAGGACAACAACACAAAAGCCAACAATATCAAAATAAGTTATCACTGACCATGTACCAGTACATCATGCAACCAGTTGGCAGGACAACAACACAAAAGCCAACAATATCAAAATAAGTTACCACTGACCATGTACCAGTCATGTACCAGTAATGTACCAGTCATCCTGCCAAGCCACAAACAACATCATCAGTTGTGAATTCAGCATTATCCCATAGTGCTTTACCAATCACTCCATCATTTTCTACAAAATTAACACAACAAAAATAAGAATGTTACTAAATACCAACTAATTATGCAGAGGTTTACTAAATACAAAAATAAGCATTATCTCACAGAAGCTCACCAGTGACCGAAGCACGAAGCCAGTCTTGTGCACAAATGAGAGCTTCAATGCTCTCATTATTCAATGAGTTCCTAACAGCTGACAATGTCCTTCCACTAGTGCTGAATGTGGCCTCAGATGCAACTGTTGATGCCGGGATAGCCAGGATGTCTCGGGCTAGTCGAGACATTACTGGATATTTTGGAACCTTCATCTTCCACCATGTCAGGATGTCAAACTGAGCCTCCAATCCAGTAGCATCAAGTGGCTCTGTTAGATATTCTTTCATCTCTGATTTTATCGGGTCGGTGCCTTTCTTTCCTTGCATGAAATCCCTCAGTCCAGCTCTGATATTACTAACTGTTCCACTACAAGATGGTGGACTGCACAAAAAACAGAAGCAAGTAATTAGTATTAAAGATGGAAAGAATTAAAAAAAGAAATGAAATTGTTGATGCAAGTACCTTGTATAAGTATTAACTGCTCCTTGTGATGAACTGCCAGCTTGGTTCTGCACAGACTTGGAGTGTTCCTCCAAGTACTCATTGAACAAAGCTTTGATGCAAGCTTCCAAGTTTGTCATATACCACTGATAGTTATCAGGATATATGGACTTAAAAAAATACTCAACAACTGTCAGCTTGCACCTTGGATCTAGAACACAAGCAATTGCCAACAAAGTATTCCCAATTGTCCAGTATCTTTCCCACTTAGCAAACATTGCCTTCCCCATTTTGACAATAAAAGGATATGGACTACTATCCATATTTTTAATGCTAATGTACACCTCACAAAATTCAGGAAAAAAGAGGTTGAGGGTTGGGTACTTAGTGCCACTAAATTTCAATGTGGCAACATAGAAAATCTGCAAACAGTCCATCAAAGCACCAATGGCTTCCCATTCAAGTTCAGAAGGGTTAAGATCAAACTTCTTATCAAGAGTAGCATACCTACAGATAGCTGGTTTGAGCTTCAAAGCAAGCTCCAGCATTAGGTATGTCGAGTTCCAACGTGTCGGAACATCCCAGGCAGGTTTCCTGTATGGAACTTTAGCCTGAAAAAAGGAGAGATAGAATATAAGATTACATAATGGAAGATTGTAATATAAATATTGAAAAAAGGAAAGATAGAGATAACATATTACATACCTGAGATACAGCCAATCGAAACCTTTTCATCCTTGCTTGCGAACTCCGAAGGTACTTCATCGCATCCCGAACCTTTGTAATCTCATCACCAAGCACATGAAGCCCATCTTGAACAACCAAGTTCAAGATGTGGCAACCACATCTTTGCTGAAAGATGGAGCCATTTGCTGGTAGTTCATCTTTCTGCATGTCAA
Organism: Eleocharis quinqueflora; assembly: GCA_964058865.1. NCBI lineage: Eukaryota > Viridiplantae > Streptophyta > Magnoliopsida > Poales > Cyperaceae > Eleocharis > Eleocharis quinqueflora. Next base: position 20,704 of record CAXKVX010005112.1, read on the forward strand.
GTTAGGAGAAGTACAAGTATTAGTTACATTACATATATAAGTACTAAGAAATTAAATTAAAATAAATGAAAAGATTAGATAAGAAAGCATACCAGTGGTCCACTTAATAGCTCTTTAATACAAGCATCATTGGAAGATGCATTGTCCATCACAAGACAGAAAGCCTTCTTGTCTAAGTTCCACAACACTAACTTATCATATATTGCTTGAGCAATATTTTTTCCAGTGTGTGGTGAGGGAAGAGGGCTAAAATTGATTATTCTTTTTCTTATTTTCCAACTCTCATCTATATAATGACATGTTAATGCCATGAAACCCCTATCTCTCATACTGTTGGTCCAAAGATCACTAGTAAAGCTACATTTGCAATCAAGTTTGCCAATCAACTAATAAAGACTAAGCTTTTCTTCTTCATAAATTCTTATGCAATCAGTCCTAACAGTGTTTCTTGATACCAACTTAAACTCAGGCTGGAGGCTCTTTAAAAAGACCCTCAAGTAATAATGAGTTACACAGTTGAAGGGATATTCATGCACAATTACCATTTTTGCAAAGAGTGTCCTACTTATATCTTGATCAAAAGCCCACAAAGGAGATACTGTCTCACCTAGATATAATTTACATCTTAGAACACTACATATCTAAAAAAGTGAGAGAGAATTATAATCAGATGTAGTAAGAATGTACCTCCTATCGGGGCACTCATGCTCAACAACTTTTGCATGTGCCCTGCTTTTTTGAACTTCTTTGAGCATGGTGCTTTATTGCAAGCCTTAAAACAGTGATGCAACAATGAGCCAGTGCCTCTTCCATTTCCCATTGGATAGACTTTCTCACAATAATTACAAGTGGCATTATATTCACCAGTCTCCTCATTGACATCACCCTTTAAGAAGTGTTGCCATGCCTCAGAGGTCATATGATCTCTGAATCTCCTCTTTTTATTGGGTTCAGGAACTTGTCCATCACCCAGAGGTGCACCAGCATCACCAACCTGGACATCCATTTCAATTCTTTGAATTTGCTCTACTGTATAGTTTGGATCTAATCCCATACTATAACAGAGTACAATTCAAGCATTTCAAGCATTAGTAGCATTAGTAGGTATTGCATTTCAAGCATTTCATGCTAATATAAGCATTTCATTTCAAGCATGAGTAGCTACTAACAGTAAGCATTCAAACATTTCAAGCCCAAGCCAGTAAGCATACCAATAAGCATTCAAACATTTCAAGCTACTATAAACATTTCATTTCAAGCATTTCAAGCATGAGTAGCTACTAACATTAAGCATTTCAAACATTTCATGCTACTATAAGCATTTTATTTCAAGCTACTAACAGTAAGCATTTCAAGCATTTCATGCTAATATAAGCATTTCATTTCAAGCATGAGTAGCTACTAACAGTAAGCATTCAAACATTTCAAGCCCAAGCCAGTAAGCATACCAGTAAGCATTCAAACATTTCAAGCTACTATAAGCATTTCATTTCAAGCATTTCAAGCATGAGTAGCTACTAACATTAAGCATTTCATGCTACTATAAGCATTTCATTTCAAGCTACTAACAGTAAGCATTTCATGCTAATATAAGCATTTCATTTCAAGAATGAGTAGCTACTAACAGTAAGCATTCAAACATTTCAAGCCCAAGCCAGTAAGCATACCAGTAAGTATACCAGTAAGCATACCAGTAAGCATTTCAAGCCCATAACAGTAAGCATACCAGTAAGCATTTCAAGCAGCAGAAAGCAACTAGAGACAGCCAAGCCACTAAGAGAAACAAAAACAGAAAGTTTAAGAAACATACTCATCATCAGACCAGTAAAAGATCAAACCTGCATTTAGATAAAGAGAGACAAAAGCTTAGAAGTCAGACCAATAAACGAACCAAGTTGTAGAAAAATCAATCAAAGAAATGAAATTAAACTTAAAGATTACCTTGTTTTGGTTTGAGCTCACAAATGCAGGCTTTCCTCTCTATCTCATTGCTTATCTCTTTCTTTCTGTCTCTATCTCCTTTTTCCTTTCTCTTTCTTTCTGCCTCTTTTATAAGCAAGGATTCATCAAGAATCATGATTGCTTTTGTTGCTTGTTGCCTGGTGTTGATTGTGACTGGCAGCGACGAGATCCAAATCGAAGATCCCATCACCATGCTTCTCAGAGAAACCTACTACTTATCGATCAAGTGTAGTATCTGATGGCTTCATGCCTCGATCAAGTATAGTATCTCATTCAAGACAAACCGACAATAGTACGCTGTAGAGGCCTGGAAACTCGGAATGAAACCTCGATCGGATCTCGACAGCCCACCATGTCACAAGTCACATAGAAACGGCAAGAGAGATTTCTGAGGGTTTCAAGGGCTACAGCCTTATAGATCTGGCTTGCCAGTTGCGATCGTCACGCATGCATGGGTCGACAACTGCCATGAGCAGTGTGCGAGCGAGACAGTGAGAGAGAGACAGATAGAGACTAGAGAGTAGAGAGACGGAGAAAGGGGATGAAAGAAGAGAGGAGAGCGGCGCGGAATAGATTAGGGTTTCGCCTTTTACCAGCGTCACCTCGTGTTCTCCGCCTCTCTTCTCTGAAATCCTTTGATTCTAAATCGATAGAATTTTAAAACGTAAAAAACGTAAAGAACGAAATGCCAGCCAAAGGTTTCGTTTCCGTTTCATTTAAACAAACGAAACTCAGGCCCGTTCCGTCTTTCTTTCGTGGGCCGAAGCGAAAAAAAATTTCGTTTCGTCTTTCTTTCGTGGGCCGAAACGGAACGGACGAAACGTTAAATTGCAATAATTTTGACAGCCCTAACTACATAACAAGAAATTAGCTATATGCCATTAAATTTGAGAAGAGTTTATTTTTATGCCATTATTCTTATTTTAATAGAATTTTAAATAAATAAATCTGTAATTTCTCAAAATACCCTCAACCTTCTCTTCCTCTCCAGACCTTCTCACTACCTTTGGGGCCTTCCTACCACTTGCGTTTTTCCTCAGCTAAACTACTAAGTTTTTCATCCAAATAAACTCTCCAAATTAGAACATTGTGCAAAGATAATCTGAATTTCTATCTTGTATCCATCTAACTTTTTCTTAGTAGAGTTGATTTTAACCAAATTAGATAGTTCCTACTTTATATATTCTGGGTTCTAAGTTTTTTTTTTCCTTTTCCACCCATTTGAGAATAGAAAACAAAGAATTGTGAAGAGAAGTGAAAGGAAATTTTGAAAGCAAAAGAAAGGGCAGATCCATGTTGATGGAGGCTTATGGGTTCTATGAAATCTGTCATTAAAACTGATTTCTAGAAGATCAATACATTTTTATTTAAAATAAGAACCTAATAGGAAGGATGGTTGAGCACTGATGTTGAAACGACATCACTTCAAACCGAGAACAAGGTAAAGACATTGTTCCTCATTTGACTTCGATATTCTCTGACAGTCAGAATTCTTCCGAGAATGCACTGTACTTAGAGATGAAATGAGAAATATCCTCTATCACCGGTTGATCACATACTTTACAATTGGAGATATAAGCAAGCTTTGCCCGGACAGGTGGTAGGAAGACCCTTGATGGTAATGACGGAAAGAAATTAAGAGGTCTGGAGAGAAAAGGTTGGAGGTATTTTGGGAATTTAAGGATTTATTTATTTTATAATTCTGTTAAAATAAGAATAATGACATAAAAATAAACTCTTTTCAAATTTAATGACATATAGCTAATTTCTTGTTATGTGGTGGCATTTTGAGAATTGCATGATTTTGTAGTGACATATAACTAAATTTTCCTAAAAAATGACTTTCCGACCGCTAACTCTAAAAGAATTTTGTCAAATCATATCTAATGTGGTGATGAGACACAAAATCTCCATAAAAAAGTCGTGAGATTCATTGTAAGCCTACAAAAAAAACTCTAAAAGAACTTTTAGTTTGAGGACAAAACTGGAGGGGCGGGGGGACTACACTTTAGGAACACAAGTCCCTTTATGTAAAATCCAGTTATGGTTGAAGGTGGAAACGGGACACCATCTCCTGATTACATAATCCAGTTAGGGCCGTGCAAAGGGAGCTGTAATGCACCATCTCATGGTTACAAAATCAGATGCAACCAGAGTGTACACAGAGTGAGCATTTCATCAAACAGATGTTCATAGATAAATAAAAAGAGAAAAGGTGGAGTGGGAGGGAATGTAGGACAGACAAAAGCCAGTGTTGATCATGAAGAGCTCCACGGCAGCACCAATTATCGCTGGTTAAATTGACCACCAACCAGCACCAGGCAAGCACACATACCCCTCAAAATATAGTTTTATTACCACTTAATCAGAAAACTACAGTGCAGTTTTTACCAGATACATAAAGCCACAAGTCACATCATTCAGTTGATAAACCCTGCACTAATGCTCTTGAAACAGAGATAACTAAAATAAAAAATCCATTTTGTGTCCAAAATGATGCAAAAGGACCCCTCATTCTCACTTGCTTTCAATCAATTTGTCAATCATTTCAGCTGCATCATGAACAGTGGCAATATCCTGAGCACTTCCCTCATCGACACTGATGTCAAAGCATTCCTCCAGTCCCATCACAATCTCAACCTAAATTACAAAACCAAATTGTACAAATTACAGAAATGGAGTAATTAAAATGTTCAAGAAATAGAAACCAATACTGCATGCGATGATACAGACTGCAAGACCACAAATCTTGCTCAATTTGAGGGAGAAATTCTCTAAAAGATACTGCACTCTAGCTTGGATTAAGTTGAGGGTCGTTTGAGTTTTACTGATTCTAGTATTGTATCAGCATCATGAATGTCAGTTTTTCTGCCTTTTCTGTTGCTGCCCCTATTAATCATACTATTCTCATTATCAGAACTCCAGTTTACTAGTGGATCCAAACTATGTGAAGACAGCAACAGAAATAGTGCAGTACCAAATGAGTTCTTGGAATACATCATTGCACTAACTAAAAGGAAAAAATAACTTCAGAGTTTCAAGGCCATACTGTGTCAAGGGAGTCAGCTCCAAGATCAGAAAATTTGGATTCACCACATACATCGGTCTCCGGAGGGATGGCTAGCTGTTTTCTCACGATCTCACAGACCTTGTCAACTGTCTCCTTCTTGGCCTACAAGAAAAAGGTGTATACATAAATAAATGAGTGACAGAATGGACGAGGTAGCAATACTATGCACTTCAAGAAATTTACAAAAATTTCCAATTTCACATAAAAGAGTACTACGAAAATCGCACAAAATGTACGTGTTGATCTCCCGTATTTAAAATATTGACTAAAATGATTGCAATTTGAGAGTAGCCTTTTATTTTAATGACAAATGTGTTGTCGTTCTTTTTACTAAAAAATTGCTGATAATAGACACATGGCGTGACTTTTGAAATAAAATACACAATTGCAATAGTAAGCTATAATTAAATACATACGGCGCAGGAGACGCTAAGGCTCAGGGAATGGAAGTTCCTCCTTTGACTGAAGAATGAAACTGAGTTCAAACTGGAGGTTCCATTAGTTGCCTAAAAAGCAGAAGCAGACATCAGATAACAAATATAATTACAAAGAAGCAATCAGGCAGTCTCAGTTTCTCGGACCTAGGATTCATTTGTTATGATCTGTGAAATCAGCTTATAAGAGTAGTACTAGACAGTAGAAACTGAAATTGATCTAACTGATCCGAGTAGAAGATACACGATAGCAACCAATAACAAGCAGAACATCAACTCAACAAGTAAAAAAACCAAAATTGATCGGATCCAAAAATAAAAGCAGACAAAACCAATAGATCGGATTCTAATCTTTGATCTTTTCCATCGAGATAAAAAAAAACCAAGTTCTAACATCAGATCGAACCAACAAGTAACAAGGAGGAAAGAGTCAAAGAGGTTACCTTGATCCCCCTGATTACAGGGGCGGAGATGGAGACGGAGCCAGAGATTGCTGCCATCGCTAGATCTCGAGAAAAAGAGAAGTGAGGAGGAGAAATGAGCGACGGAGGTTTCGAGGTAGAGGTGAAAGGTAAACTGCGTGAGAGTGAGCACTGAGCAGTGAGTAGGTTTACAGAGAGGGATTTTACGAACAGGGTTTGGTGCTTCGATCGTATCGAAAGTGCTTTGCTTTGATCTAGTCCGTTCAAACGCTGCCAACAACTCAGATTAAATATATACTATTCAAACCTGCCCAATCTGCCCGTGGTCACTCATTTGCATTCTTTCTGCATCTTTCTCCGAATTTGCTTCCGATTTGTGCCCTTTCTTTTCAAGAAAAACTTAATTCTTACAAAAATAAATGTCATTAACAATCAAAAGTTTTTGTATTTTTTTAAATAAGTGGGAAAAATTCACCTCTTTATTTTTATAACAAACATTAATAAAAATATTTACATCTGACTTTAAAATCAACCTCACACCAGCAAACACAAATTAACAACCTAAACAAATGGTATGCATCTATGCTATCTATACTTCCAAAAAAGTTTCAAAAAAACAAAAAAAAATCACTCTAATAGTAATGTAACTCAGAGAATCAACCTCACATCAGAGAATCATTATTAACACTCTAAACAAAAGTATGAGAAATGAAAAAATTGTATCATGTAGCCACAATTGCAACCCGTCATGCTCACAATATGGATTCTCTATAATAATGTAAAAACTTTACGGAATCCAAACTATTTATTGTCTTTGCACAAATCTCAAGACTTAAGAAATGATCTCGATTCATGTATAGTAATTGTATTACTATTGAGGATCTTGATTCTCATGCTCATCCTTTCCTTGCTCTTCTTGGAGTCTCTTACAAGTCAATTGTCTTCTTCATCAATCAGTTGGAGATGTCATCTTGCATAGAACCCTTCAAAACTCTTGTTCAATATTGAACAAGACACTGCTAAAATGTTTGGAGGACACTGCTAAGATGTAATATTTTTTGAATCCTAACTCCATATAATTCTTTGTACCATCTCTCTGTACTCTTTTATTTATTTTTTATTATGTTGCTTGTTTAATTTATCTATAGTAATTTATTGCTTAGTTGACTCGAAATTTAATTATAGTCAAATATCCTAAAAGTTACCCATCTTGATGCTCAGGGGCGGATCTACAGTGGCTCAGGGGTAGGCAAGTGCCTACCCCTGAAATTTGAAACCCAGCAGAAGTCCATTGATCAATTGATATAGTGTCTATCCCTGAAAATAGAAAATGCCTACTCCTAAATCCTTACCCAGCCCATCCCAACTTACAACCCAACGAGCTCAGTAAAAAATTCAAAAACTGAGCGTTCTCTACTCCTCTTCGGCTCTTTGCGACTAGGCTTAAAACAAAAAAGCCCATTGCTGTGGAATCTGGCCTGGCGCATGTGCGCATGAATCGGAAACCTCTGCACATTAATTTTTGTGCGCTCCCTGCACCTCTTCGATCTGATCCATCCGATTAGATCGAAGGGTCAATATCAATAGCTAGCGCTCCAAATTAAAAAAACAAACGTTGTCGCTCACTTGGAGGTAAGTTAAGTATGATCGGTTAACATCTGCACACTAAACGTTCTAATGGGTACCATTCTCCATGTCTCTTTTCAATGTTAATTTTAAAACAATAGCGACAGTAAGGAAGCTTGTTAATTTTAAAAAGTTGCAACTTCAAGAATATGCAAAGTGTTTGAGTACGCAAACAAATTACATCAGTAGTTTTTCATTAGCAGTATAATAGCGACAGTAAGGAATAAAGTAACACAACGGCAAAATTACATCAAGCAGTATAGTAGCAGAAACTGTCATTTTGAATTAAAAAGGTTTTATAAAACATACTCTAATGTTGTTTTGCAAGACTAAGCACACTAACTACTCAAGCATACTGATTTTTAGAGGTAAAGAAAATGGATGAACTTTCTCAAAAGCTCGTGGAAAATAAAAAAAACACATTGTTTATCCTTTGATTTACAGATTACTGACATTAACATTAATATTATCGGCGACCATCGCTAGTGTTGAAAAGGCATTTTCAACAATAAATGTGGTAAAAAGAAGCATAAAAAAATAGAATGAGGATCAATGGTTGAATGATTGCTTGGTGATTTATATTGAGAGGAATTTGTTCAAGTGTATTGATAATGAAAGAATTATGCAAAGATTTTAAAATATGAAGACTTGTAGAGACCGACTCGATTTATCGTCAACATCTTGATTTTATTTTGTTTGTTCTACTATATTTTATCTATATTTGTTTTTTTTATATGTAAAACATATTTTTAATGTTATAATATTTCGGAAGAAACTTATATTTTTTATTTTTATATATAATTGTGCCTACCCCTGGTTGAAATCCTGGATCTGCCACTGCTGACGCTAGTAGAGACAACAAAATTAATAAAATTTGTGAATCTCATTGCTTCGCATGGACATATTACTATAAAGACTTGAAATGTGCATAATAGAAATGTTAAAACAGTTGTGTTATGTATTTGACATATATGTAGCAAATGCTTATATGTAATGAAAGAGGAGGTGTATTTTTGCATCATTATTTTCAAAAGAAGAATTTAAGAAAAAATATATGATATCTATTAGGACAGTGATACAGTATTTCGTATCTTCTCTCATTTCCTCCACTTATAATGACACGTGAGTCTCGCATGGATTCTACAATTTGGCTTTTAGGAGACTTTCTTTTCGTGACAACAGAATGACAATGGAATGAAGATTTCATATATTTTTCTATTTATTATTACATAATTGCAATTTTAGTAAAATAATATTATTTAATAAAAAATAAAATTAGTTTGTATAATAGTTCTATTAATTTTTTAATTAAAAAAATTATCAATACGCTTGAACGTGATTTTTAATCCTACATATATAAAAGTTGAATATGCTTGCTATAGGAGTTATGAACAATGTTTCACTGTAGCAATTTTTTTTGCTTTTTCCGAATTTTTTCCCCCGAATTTCTTTTTTATTTCTTTCAATTTTTTTTTTGCCATTATTTTTTTAGTTTTTCACGCGGAGTGCGAGCGCGAAATCTAGTAATATTAAGGGAGAAACATGTATATCTACATGTTTTTGGTGATTTTAATATTACCAATGAGACCTTATTTTGTTAGAAACTTAGAATATTTAATTATAATCTTTATTGTATAATTAAGGATTTTGATGAAAAATTCAGATGGGTCAAATTTAATGTACATGTAATACGATTTCAGAGTTTGTCTCAGTATTTATATATACTCACTTATGTTCATTTGATTTCCAATTCGTCCATTAAGAAAATAACAGAAAAAATAAAGACCGATTGAAACAACGTCACAATTCACCGTCATTAATACTGAGAAAAACTTCTAAAGATCGTACTTTTACTTCGCTTCCTATTAAAGATGTATGCACTTCAGAATTGTAAGTTTTCTAATGGCTAATTGGCTCAAAATATGGTGCTAATTGGCTCAAAATATGGTGCTAATTGGCTCAAAATATGTATATACTCATTTAAACGTACTGTAAATGCATTCTTAACAGAATTTAGCATAATACTATTTTTTATGCAGTGGAATGAAAATCAAAACGTTCCATACGCGTACCATAGTACTATTATATGGCATAATAACTATTGCATAATAAGAATATAAGATTGAAACTGGAGCATCCTCTCTTTTTAAATTAACTATTTATTTTGAAGTTAAATTATAGATTTTTTTTTTACTTGAGTTGAACTCACATATTAGTTAGGAAGCATATATTAGAAACTTAGCACACTATTTTTTTTTTATCATTTTAGAATTGCAAGTTTGCAACACATGCCACTGATTTCATTAAACAAATTCTGGCACACCGATTAAGACGTGAAAATAGTTATGTCTTGCTTTATAGCCATTTTTATTTTTATAAAAGCAGCTTTGTCGTCATTATTGAGTATTGTTTGTTATTTAATATGAAAATAACTAAAGTAAGAGCATCTCTATCTTTGAAACTTTTGAAGTTTCTAATATGACGTGGCAGTTTCTAAATGAGTTTCTTATTAGAAATTTTGCTCAAGAGTTTCTTATTTAGCAACTATGCTTTAGAGTTTATAAACTGTGACATGGCTTACTCATTGGCTAAAATTAATCCGTCTCTCATGATATTGATAATATTTGCTGACGTGGCAATTTAGAAACTCTAACTTTTCAGTTTTAGGAATGGATAGCTTAGAAACTAAAAAAAATTAAATTTCTAAAATTGATGTGGTAATAATTTAGAAACTCCAAAAGTTTTACAAATGGAGATGCTCTAAATAAAATAAAATAAAACCTAAATAAATTGAAATGGTATCAACTATCAAGTATGAATCTAAAAAAAAAACGTCTGTGACGTGGTGCTCCTGGAGTAACCAATAGATTTCCCTTCTTCTCCTCCTTATTTCATTGCGCGCTCGGTGTATCGCTCGCATCTTCGCGCAAGTCGACCCAGATCTGAGGTAAGATCACTCTCCCTCTCTCCCTCCCCTCAAGCTCTCACTCCCCACCTCGCCTCGCCTCTCCTCTTCCCTTGTCTTCTCTTTAGATCTGTTTGTGCTTGGACGAAACGCAATAGTTCCCATCAAAGTTGACCGCGTTTGCCTGTCAGGTCTCAATTGGTTCTTAATAGAAAGTTTATACCAATCTTACGTAGTGGCATTCGAGTAGATCTTCCGATTTTTGTTACTGGATGTCAGTGTCGAGAAATTAGTATGATTCATAGTAGGTGTTGATAGATCTGGCAAGTTAGCATGTTGCCGCAGTTACCAGAGTTTGATTGGATCCCAAGCTAATTTCAATTGAAAGATAATGAAATAATGGAAACGGAACGCCCATGGTTGTTGTGATCTAATTCACCCTTCAGTGCATATTAGGCTCACATTGACATTTGGTTGTGTGGAAGGGTAATTTTAGCATCTAGAGTTTCTAATAGTTTTTTTTTACCTATCAGGTTGTTGATTACTGAACTGTTTCTGAAGATCCTGGAATTGTATACTTTCCAAAATGGTATGCAAATTAAAATTTAGCATTTTATTGTGGCAAAATTTTGTTCTCAAACTGACCACTAAATAAAAAGGAAATTGAAAGAGCTGTAAATCAAATAGGATTTAGTTTGCTGTCCTATGGCATTTCAAAACCAGACCCTTTGAATCATTTATTATCAATTCTTATATAACATTTTTTGCCAGCACTCCGGTTGGAATCACTGTTAATTTCTTAACTAGTTTATATAAAACTCGAAACAATTTGGACTGGAGAGGCTGAAATACGGATATGACACCCAAATGCCACAGATAATCGGATTTCTTCGAAGTGGAATAAGGACAAAGCCGCACCTGGCCCAAGCCCAGTATAGTCTACATCTCTCTCCTCCGTCGCTTCTCTTCTCTCTCTCCTCCCGCGCAAATCGCAACTATCCTCGTCTTTCTTTGCTCGTTGCTAAATTGCAATCCACTGGTACTAGTCGTAGACTGAAATAAAGATAAAGCGGCGATAATCCACTGGTTTGATCTCAGGTAACTATTCCTCTTTCTCTTTTCTTGCTTAATCTTGCTTCCTTACTGTTTGTGTAATCCATATGAGTTTCTTCTTTGGATCTTAAGGATGTGTATGGCATTTTGTTGTTGTGGAAAACTTACTAGGGTTGGGTTATTTCTTAGCTTTCTTTTCTCTGGATTTCTTTGTACAGTTGGGTATGAAGTTAGATTGAATTCGAGAGCAATTGACGATAGATCGTGATATTTTTTTAAGTGGAAAGAAATGAGGGGTTGAGTGTGTCACCTCCACCATCTATTTTAGTGTCGACATGTTTAATCCTTCGGTGAGGAATCTTGCTTGATATTGATGTGATCATTCATCTCTTTTTTTAACCTTGCCCATGAGGTGTTTGATCAATTGCCCCTCTCAATCAGCAGTAGTTTTCTTAATTTTCAAGCTTTCATCCTTGTCTGGTAAGGATAATCTTATCGAGAATAACCAAACAGGTCAGGTTATGTAAATGCATAACATCCAGAAATACTCAATCAAATCTTCAATCTCAAAATGAATTTTGTTTTTCCTTTACACAAAATCCAACCACAGAGACTGATGTTGTATTAGCAACTGAGTCATTTGTTTTATGAAGCCAATTAAAATAATATTGTTAGTATCATGCTTCTTAATGATACATACCTAAACAGACTTTGTAATTGTTCAAATTGAGTATTTTGCACTTGGTTATTTTCCTTTCAGATATCAATTTACTTATCATTTCTAAATCAACTCTCTTTTTTGAGAAAGAATGGGTGTCAACTTGATTCTGCAGCCTGAAAGTCTGTTTCACCCCATTACAATAAAAAAGACTGAAAACCATTTGTTTGTTTTTTTCTTCAGGATCAAATTATAATTAATCAGGCTTTGCTCTCCAGTTTAGAGGAAAAGTAACAATGCAAAATCAAGTTGCTATAACTCAAAAATATAATTTATCAGTCTATGGCTCTGTATTCTTCTATGTTCTGAGTTCCTCTTTTGTTCTATTTGAGTTCTCATTTCAATTTTTTTTCTAATAATTTTCATATAGATATTGAGAGAACAATTGAAGGTGCCTGACGCAAGACTTAGAGAACTTGATTCTGAAATATGTAATGTGATTTCGCATACTATGTATTTTCCTTCCGTTTTTCCATTTTGAAACTGTATTTAGAAATTTAGAAATTAATGAGGGGGATTCTGATTTCTGAGACTGCAGTCGATTCAAAGAGATGGAATCGTGGGAAGAGGAGGGATTGAAGGCAGGAGGGACTGACGTAGAGTTGATGCGACAAGCATGGCGGAACGAGAAGGCGGCGCCAGAGATGCTGCTCTTTGAGGAGGAGCTGGTGAGGAGGCTCAGGGACCAGATCCAGCTACAGGTATTCCGTTGTGTTTTATCTTTTTTTCTTCTCTTCTATTTGAAGGAAAGAAAGAAAAACAATTAAATTAAATGGTTCCTCTGCACTCTGGCAGGAAGAGCGCGCAGAGGACTTGAAGAGCGAGGGGATGGAAGACGTGGTGGTGTCGCTGCACCATATGGACTCTGACCGCGCCCTCTTCCTCCTCAAATCCTACCTCCGTCTCCGCATTCACAAAATCCAAAAGCACATGTTCTTCTACTCCTCCAACTCTCAACTCTTCGACCGTCTTTCCCCTCAAGAGCAACTCTTCTGCCACCGCTGTGTTGACAGCATGACCCAGCATCTCAACCAGTCTGTTCTCACCAAGCTGCCTCAGCACTACCAGTCCATCACCAGGCAATCCACCTCAAGCGAACACGACGATATGGGTATTCTATTTGTCTATTTCATCTCCTCTCTACCTTTCAATATCACATCTGATATTATACTATACTTATCCTTTCAATTCTGCAGTTGATTCCCCTCAGCTTGACACTTTTGTCTTCTGTAAGACCAAGACTGATGTTGGGGCCTTCCAACTCGATGACTCGTAATAACTCCCCTCCCCAACATTCTTCTATCCTTATTTATATTGCTTCTTATATTGCACGCCCAAGCAACATTTCTCATTCACATCAAAACCTGCCACTGTTTCAATCGACACCCCCACATAAGCTGGTTTGTGTTAGTTGCCCATATGGAAAAAATTTGGTACCATTTGCAATGTGGTACTGTTTTAGTTGCAGAAACCTCACTAGATAGCTGGTAAGTAGACCGGAGCACTTGACTGCTTCACTGTAAGATGCTATCTGGTGGTGGTTGATCTGTATGTGCTTGACTGGCTAGTATACAGTACCAGCTTTTTGTCCTGCATATTTTCTGGATTGTTTTGCATGTCCCTTTGCATTAAGATATCTTATGCTGATTTTTTTTTCCAAAAAAAGGGGCGAGGAGATTGTGGACCTTGTGGTTGATGATTTGTATGTGCTAAGGTACAAGTCTATAAGGGGTCTTGTTGAAAGTGGGCGAATAGACCTTATCTAACTCAAATTGCTGAATTACTCAGGTTTATATCTTCATCTTGTTATTGACATCTAGATATTGTTTTCATACTTACGTATGTTTTTCTTAATGCAAAATTATTTATGCAGCAGAAAATTAGAATGAAATGCCAGGACTCAGTTTTGTTGGTGGCCTACTACTGACCAGGATGCCAGCAGCAGACCTGTCCTGAAAACATTAAAAGGTAGGCATGTTATGCAAACTAATCGTTCCACTGCTTAATGTCTGAACTTGACGTCTATCTATCATCTATCTTGAGAGTTGGCTGTGGCTCTGCTGCTATGAACTTTGCACATTGTTATGTGGACTGTGAGAGCTGGTTTTACTTATAATTTGGATGATATTAGTGGAAGTGAGAATTGTTAGTTTCTTCTCATCCTGTTTTAATATTTTATTAATCGAATCAGCTCCAATGCAAACATGATATGATTTGACTCGATTTAGATTAACTAGGCTGGTAGTTCTCCTTTCTCTTATTGTCGTCTTTTCTTTCTTCTCTTTTTATGATTGATTGAGAGTAATCCCTTTGTTCCCATTCTTGGGATAGAAAGAACAGTTTGTGCTTTTGCTGGCTATCTTGGTTTTATGATTGGTTTTGGGCTCAGCCTTTGGCTATCTTGGGCTGTTAATGGATTGAGAGATCAATAGTGCAAGTGTCCAAAGGTGCCAATAAGCTGAAGATGAAGGATGAAAAGATGGCACTTGAGGTGGAGAGGAGCATGAGAGAGTGTTATTTAGACCGGGCACACTTGTCGCATTGGTTGCTTTGAGGATTGCATAGTAAGTAAATCTAGGAAAAGGTTCAGGCACATGCTTACAAAGCACCAACTATTGTTTAGATCCTGCAGAAAATGAGAAGCATTACACATGCCTTTTAAAAGGAGGTTTACGGGTCTAAGAATTTGTTAAGAGAAGGAATGCAAAGAAGCAGGTCTTGCATTGTGAGGTCTGTGCACGGGTATATTGATATTTCTAATTTTACAAAGGGTTTACACAACATTTCTGAAATGCTGCTGATTTGAAGGGTATATACATTAAATTTTGACTTCTTTTTAGAAAGAAAATGAAAAATCTGTGAAAAAACCCCAAATAAATTGAGTCCCTATAACTATTCATGAATCTTGTTAATATCTTATTAGATAATAAGAGGATTTTTCCTTTATATGATGCACTACATTTATCTTAAGAAGTTATCAATTTCACTTCCGTGAAAGCAATAACTTGTTTTTATTTGAAGGTGGTCCAGTTACTAACTCTGTGCTCTACCAAATCTAGCTGGCTAGAGCCATGGCCAAAA
>CAXKVX010005113.1:0-43751 GCA_964058865.1 Eleocharis quinqueflora
ATTTTTAAAGAGTATTTGATTTACTCTTCCCGTCTTCCATATCTTTGACTGTTTATTAAAATTTTCCTCTTCCTGTCTTTCATATCTTTGACTGTTTATTAAATTTTTCCTTACTGTTTTTTTTTTTTTTGCCCTTCATTATTGAATTTTTTTCATAAATGGTCAATAGAAAACAAAGTTTAACAGTTACAGTCAAATATCACAGTCAAGACTCAAGAACATAAATATTGCTAAATTTTTCAATATTTTGAAAATTTTATGTACTTGTCTAGTACTTGTGGAACAAACTTTATATTACAATCTTTCGATATTTTTTATTTTGTTTTGAATAGTTTGAAATCTCATGAGCTAGAAATTTGATTCTTATTATTTAGAATCATGTATGTCTAGTGTAGATCTAAAATTCAAAAATAAAAACTATTTATTTTATGCAAAGTACGAATAGTTACTTGATACTGAGTACTGAAATAATTTCTCATTTAATTATACAAATGATATTTGTATCCTACAAATACTCAGAGGTGTAAGTACTAATTACAATTCTTAATTGTTGGTGAAAATTTTTACCCATTTTTTCATTAATAGAAATCATATAAATAAAATATAATTAAATAGAAAGAGTGATTAAAAAGCTGCAAATATAGAATAGGTCGGTGTTGTGAACACCGGCCAATAATTTTTTTTTCACAAATTCTCTAGGCTGGTGTTCACAACTTCGGCCAATAGTTTTTTTTCTTTTGATTTTTTTATTAATAAAAATATTATTAATTTAATCCATTAATTATATTATATTTAGGTAATTTTTCATAACAACTTCGACAACGCTCATCAAGACCGTAATTAAATTTTTTTATCGTCGCAAGTCATCGAACTGTAGATATCTGAGTCTACTTTCGCCGCGTCGAGTCCGATTTGCAATCGGAGAAACGAGCGACTCATAATTGATTCCGACGCAAACTTATGATAAAAAATTACTAATTAAGACATAAGTTGAATATAGAGCTAAATTTTAGATGCACATTCCTCCGATCGCAAATCAGACTCGACGCGGTAGAAGTAAACTCGGATATCTACAACTCAATTACTTGCGACGGTAAAAAAACTTAATTACGATCTCGACGAGCACAGCTGAAGTTGCTACAAAAAATATTAAGTATGATTAGCATTTTTTTTCTACAACTTCAGCTACGCTCGCTCGTTGGGACCGTAATTAAGGTTTTTTATCGTCGCAAGTCATCGAGTTGTAGATATCTGAGTCTACTTCCGCCGCGTCGAGTCTGATTTGTGATCGGAGAAACGAGCGATTCAAAATTGAGTTTGACGCAAACTCGTGATAAAAATTACTAATTAAGACATAAGTTGAAGATGGAGCCAAAATTGATATGCACATTCCTCCAATCACAAATCAGACTCGACACGGTGAAAGTAGACTCGAATATCTACAACTCGATGACTTGCAACGATAAAAAAACTTAATTACGATCCCGACGAATACAATTGAAGTTGTTACAAAAACTTACCTAAATACAACCCAACTCATAAATTAAAATATAAACATTCACTAACAAATAAAAATATTTTTATAACTGTTCTGAAAAAATAAAAAATAATATTTATAACTCTCGATTCATATCTTTGACAACAATAATTTTATTTTTGTCAAAAACGTAAACATAAAATCATCATCGAGCTGTAGATAATTTCTATTAATAAAAAAATCGAAATTTTTTAGAAGATATTTGACCGTATTCTTTTCCTTTTCCTTTGACCGTCTAAAATCTTCCTTCGTTATTTCACCTCGTCTCTCCTTTGTCGTTTCCAGTTCTTCGCCAATCCCCAAGCCCCTCTCTTTTCGTGCTCATCTCTTCTCCTCACTTCCCGAATTCCATGCTCTCACAATTTCCTTAACTCGTTCTTCTCTTCTTTTCTAAGCTGTTGGGTTCGAGGGTAAATGGCACCCCCCTCTTCGTCGGGGTTTTTCACGATCTGTCTAGTTCACTCCTTGGTAGCGCTTACATGTGGTGCCCTCATGATGTTCTATTTGAACGAGCTCTCTGTGTTTGGTCATGGCCAGGAAACGGCGCGCAAGCTCCAGGGCTCGACGCCTCATGACCAATTGCTGATCCAGACCTCTGATTCTTTCGCTGGATTGCTGCTCTTTGCAATCGGTCTCCTTCTGTTCATGGTCGCCTTTGTGAAAGATCGTGATTTTCAGGTAATTACGTATATGTTTAGTGGGATCTTTTGTGACTTGTGGATATTTTCTTTTCCTTTCCTAATTTTTTAGGGGGAAATTGATAGGCATGGCCAGAGAAAATAAATGACTGATTCGTTATTTAAAATAAAATAATATAATGAACTTCATAAGTGATCAAGTAATATATAATAATTAGGTTAGTTGATTGTAAGCTAAGCAAGGTTTAGGAACTGATCTTTTCCTTGATCATCAACTAAGTAGGTGGAGTGTGGCCTTAGCTCGGGGAACCGTATCTTCTGCGCTCACTTTTTTTGTGTTCTCTGTGTGCAACTTAATCTGAATCTACGCTTGACCGTCACTGATATGATTTAGGGAAGGACTGTTGATCTTTAATCTGACGGTACAGATTAAGCTGCGCAGATAGCGCACAAAAAAATTCGCGCAAAGGATTTCGTTTCTTAGCTCGGACTTCTTTTTGTTTCGTTGGAATGTATTAAATGTTTCTTTTTGCAGTTTAGGTACTTGGGGACTGAGCAAGGAAACTTACACATAGGATTGAAACTTACACATAGAATTGAATCAATATTATTAGTTTTAATTCCGGGGGAGCATGTGTCTAATACAGATGGTTGTTAGGAACTCCTGCAGCATTAGGAAGAAACATTCTGGGGGTAGGTTGCCATGTGAGGAATTTAACTCCTTCAACAATCAATATTATTCGGAACTCCTGGAGCATTCTACCACTAAGGTACCAGAGTTCCTATGTGAGGGGTAGGTTGCCAGAATGCTGCAGGAGCTTTAGTGGGATTGTTGTTCAATTGGGAGCATACTGGTTTTTGCTAGGAAGTATTTAGATATGAGAATCCACTGATGGTGAATTTAGCCAATCTTTTTTCTTAATTCAAAAAGCAATAACCAGGTTAAATTTATTTATTTGTTCCCATAGCCAGGAAGAAATAAATATCATGTTTTGAGGGATAGGCATGCTGATTTCGCATCATTACACTTCAGTCATTTGTTTTTTGTGACAATAAGGTTCCATTTGATCCAATAAACCAACCGACTTATCAAATATGTTTCCAATCTTGGTTGCTAAGTACAAAGAATTGCAATTTACTGTCTCAGGATTTTGTGTTGTAATGCTGATCGTGGTCACATGTGCTGATGTGCAACACTGGTACTTATCTGAATGAACTGTACCCAAACTAATGTCTTCTGATCGGTTTTTCCTGAATATTTTTACATCTCTTATGCTTTCAATGCTTGCAGTCTTTCTTTGCGAAGGGATGCATCTTGCTTCATGCAATGATGGCCCTTTGGCGGATTTACTTTGAGCGACGGTTGGAGGATCTGGCGCGAGACTGGCCACGCAAGCTGGTCGGGGACATTGTGCTCGGCCTCTCTTGGGTTCTCTTTCTCTTCTACTCCTGGCGTGAGATGTATGACTGACTTGGTAATATCTTAGCATGCCTGTGGTTAGGCATTCCAAGGTAAGTGCTGAATGGAATGGAATACTTTGGCATTCCTGGTCTTTGTCCTGTCGAATCTGCTGAAGATGGTAATAGTTTTTCACATGGGGTCTTTTTCGATCCTTATCCATGATTATAATGTGTTAACCTAATTTTGTGAATCATCGAGGGGTTCTAGACACGACCAAATAATGCCCTGTTGTTCTAGTTCCGTGTTTAGATCTTAAGGAACCCAATTGGAGAGTGCTATATACAGGTAAGGGTCATTTTTTTCTGTCTTGTATTGATGTGTGTTTGTTGTTTGGTTTATTATAGTTGTGAGAAAGGAGGTCCATGTACATATTATTTTAATTTTGGGACTTCTGGTTCCTTTTATCGTCTGACCTTTTCAAATGATTTCCTTAAAGCTCATTTTCCTTTTTGTTCCATTGGTATAGCAGTTTCATTTTTCAATATGTTCTTTTTGTACAGTAATAAAATAGGAAAACATTCATAATTTACCCATGTCCTGTCCACTCATTTACTCCTTATTTGTTATCATATTGTTTATTTGCTTACTGAAAATATATAATCATTAATGTTTTGTGTACATTTCATGTAATAAGTTGTGGAAATGACCGTGAATTCCTGGATGCACCCCTTAGGCCCTTACAATATATGTATACGATTTAGTGTATGATATTTTTTATCCACCAAAATAAGACGAAATGGGTATCTTATTTGAAATGACATTTATATTTGCACACTTCTCAACTCATGAGTTTGCCATATGCTGTTTCATGCATGCTTTTTAAATCAACCCATGTAAAGAGTTTTCTTACAGGCCTCGCTTATCTTCGTAGTTTGTCAAACAATTGGTAAGACTTAGAATTTCATGGATAAAAAAATCATGCACAAATTTGCTAAATCCATTTTCATGAATTAGTAATAGAGCTTCATTAAATTATATTTCACATGCACACTTGCATAATGTAAGGGTAATTCCCAAGGCAATCTAAGGCTTAGCAGAGGATATATTCAAATTTTCTTTACTTACTAATGGGGCAACATTAGATTTTTTTTATGAGAAAGACTTAGGTGCATCATTCTAAGTGCTTTCTAGATACTCCAATCAATTCGTACCATTCAAATGCACCAAATTCGTATCATACATTTCAATCAAATGGTACGAATTGATTGGAGTATCTAGAAAGCACCTAAGTTTTTGTTTTTGTTTTTTTTTGAAGCTCAATGCCCGTAGGCAACATTTCATTAATACTAAGACTTCCACATAATAGAAGATTGAAAAGACAAAAATTAAAACATCCTCATCTAAAACTTTCTCTTAATCCAAATTAAAATTTCTCGTTAGATTAGTATTGGCTTCAAATTGGGCTGTGCTGCAGCTCCTGCTTCTTCAGGGTAAAAATTCTGCGTTTATAGCTTCTATCGGATTTCTTATTATTTGGATATGTTACTTTGGTATCAACCTTTTAGGAATAGGTTTACATAGTTATGGTTCATTTAGATTCCTATATAGTTGAATTATAATTATATATATATAATTATATATAATTAATTATATCTATATAAAATAGATATTTTTTTTTTAACTTTATTAAAAAACTTTATATGCTCTAATGAAAGAGCATATAAAATTCATTGATTTTTTTCCTCTAAACCAACCATTTTCGATTGAAAAAAAAAGTTCATTCTTTTTTCAATTCACCAACTTCAGTATTTATATTTGGGATACCAAAAAATTTTGTAGTATCCCAAAAAAAGTTTTTTACATAATGGATTTACCTCGACCAATACATGATATTCTTGTGGTATTTCTGGGATCAGTTCTTGTATTAGGGGGTCTGGGGGTAGTATTACTTACCAATCCAATTTATTCTGCCTTTTCGTTGGGATTTGTTCTTATTTCTATATCTTTATTCTATATTTCATTGAACTCCTATTTTGTAGCTGCCGCACAGCTCCTTATTTATGTCGGAGCCATAAATGTATTGATCTTATTTGCTGTAATGTTCATGAATGCTTCAGAATATTCCAAAGATTCCTATCTTTGGACCATTGGAGATGGGGCTACTTCAATGGTTTGTACAACTATTCTTTTTTCACTAATGACTACTATCCCAGATACATCATGGTACGGGATTCTTTGGACTACAAGATCAAACCAAATTATAGAACAGGACCTCATAAATAACGTTCAACAAATTGGGATTCATTTAGCAACAGATTTTTTTCTTCCCTTTGAACTCATTTCTATAATTCTTTTAGTTTCCTTGATAGGTGCAATTACTATGGCTCGACAATAAGAAATACTTAAGAATGATATCAGTGGTTCAAATAATAAATCATTTTTCGTAGCAGTTTCCTCAGGTTCTTTCATGACCTTTTTAAGAATTTGGCTCTCTCTAGTGCTAGTGCTTAATTTTCTTCAGAGTAAAAGTTGCAGTAGCAACTGCATAACTACTCAAAGCAATAACAAAGGCAACAAAAACTAGTAAGTCATTGATCCATGAAGGAATGTTTTTTCTTGAGGATTTTCCAGGTACTTGGTGTACAAAAATGTCACTCGGGAAAACTAGTGCTACAAGGAAAATAGCAAAGGTTAAGGCAGCAATAGTGGTTCTCCAAATAAGCCCTTCTTGAATTATCCCAACCGATGAACTATTTCTTGTGCTTGGCACCATGTTTATGACTTGAGGTGGTTTCTTCAGTACTTGCAATGCTGAGATGGATAATCCTTGTTCTTGTGTTACAAAAATTTTCAGATTAAAGTTTGTGAGCGCAGTTGTCGGTTCGTGGAGTACTGGCATGATCAGAGCCAACCTGAAAACTAAATGGTGGTAGAAAAACTTAACATGTCATGACTTTGACTTTTCTTAAACAATATACAAGTATTAATAGCTGGTCAAATGCTAAAACAATATACAAGTATTAATATCAGAGACTTGGGTCAAATACAGATATTCAATCTTGGATTGTCAATAGCCGGTCGTTGAGCTATTTTTCATTTCGTGACAAATGAAACGATTACGATCCATGAAAGAAATTTCTTTCGTTTAAATAACGAAATGGTTAACGAAAATATATTGTTTCATGATCATTTGTTTTGTAGTTTTGTTTGTGACTGTGTATTGTTAGAATTATTTGATTTCAGAGAAAACGGCTATAATGAGAGAAGGTGGTGAGAGAGGAGATGAAGGATTTGATTTGTGTATGGTAAGAATCGTTCATCACAGATTTCTGATTTGCATTAGTGTGATGGGAGAGGAGCTGATTTGCATTAGTGTGATGAGAGATGAGCTAGACAAATGAAGAGCGAAGAAAATGAGTTTGATTATTTTGATTCGTTCAGATTATTTTGATAGTTTTCTTTAACGAAACAGTTAATAAAAAAATATTAATCGTTTATTAAACAAAATGATCAACGAAACTAGACCTTAGACATGTCTAATTTAATCCCATGGATACAGAATGAACCATCATGCTTCAGTATTGAAACACCTATCAATATCATCATCATCACCAATAGATATATACCCTTATCCCACTACAGATGGTGCTTGCACTAGAACAACCTGACACAAATAAAAAAATATTCAATCCGAAATCTAATTCGAATTGTGCTCCTGAATTAATTTGATTGATTTTATTAAAATTTATCTCTAAGATCACATTGAGTGCATTCTAAGTTATCTAGGTTTTTTTCTCTATTTTATGTCTTTTATTTCTTAGCATTTAATTATCGTATCTTTCAATTATTTTTTCATTTATTGCTTACTTGGAATCAAGACACTTGTCGCCTATATAAGAGATTCTAGTCATTTGTATCAATGATGTCATGTCTTGTTTAATGAAACTTAATTTGTGACAAAATTTCGAGAATTCGCCTCTTTGTTATTTAGCATGTTACTTTCATTTGTTGTTTCTATTCCGCTAAATCAATTATTGCAGTTCGTCCTTAAGGAAATGAGATTTGAGACGCAAGACCGCGTCACAATCGATATTCACAAAATAGAATATTGTTGGGTTACGAACAGTTCAAAACCCGTCAATTGGCCTAAACAGCGGAAATATCGTAAAACAAAAATTTTACGTCTGACTTAAGCCGAGAATTAAACAGGGTATGTCAGATAAACCACGGAGGGTGTCCACCTCATGTTTATCTCTAACATCAAAATCCTACTTAATTCCTAAACATATCTACTCCTTAACTGAATTCTAAATTTTAATCTACTTACAAATTAAATAGATTAATATAACATTAATACCTTGATCCAAATTCGAATTGGACCGCAGAAGACTCAGAAGGCCGAATCACAGATGCTCTTCTCCTCGGAGTATTAGACGTCTGATACCTCTATCGGATGTCCACCATGACGACCAGAGAGCGGCTTATTTCTTCTGCCAGAAATACCGAAAGCTGCGATATCCCGCAAAAACACTATTTACCGAGATACAGACTAAATAAAATATCTTCGTGACTCACAGTTATCCAAAATATGGAATACCGCTCAGTCACAAAAATACTATTTTCCGAATCCCATAAACAATCGTATACGAGAAAGAGAGAAAGTATATTTATCGATATGATCTTGATTTAACAGATACGAGTCAATTTTGGTGCTTTTTTCTCTCTCCCCTACCCTCTATTTATAGCAAATTGAGGAGGTGTACTTTTTACAAATAAACCATTGAAAAAATCAAATTTGCACAAAAACCCCTAAGAGATCGACAAGGAGGGATATTTCAAAAATTGTGAAATTCCCTCTTTGACCCTTGCCGACCTCCTTGGATATTTTTTTATTTATTTATTTTTAATTAAGATTTTAATTATTTTTAATTAAGGTTTTAATTTGATAAATGACTTTCTTTCCAAATTCAAAACCATAATCAATATTTAAAATCTAAATCAAATATATATAAATATACATAAACATATAATTGTTCTCAACAATTATATTTCTTAGGGTTTGGTATTTGTTTGGTTGCAGTATGATTTTATACAACGTATCGTATATGTCTATAAATTCAACCGTTTGTTTTTGCTTGTCAATTTATATGACATATATAATTTAATTATATCATATATAATTAATTATAACCATCTTAATAATAATTATAACCTATTTATAATAAATCATTAAGATTCTCTGATTAGCTCCTATGCGGTGTGACCCAATAGGATCTGTGTTATGTTGGTAAATAGAATTAAAACCATTTTAATTTCTATAATCATAGAAGGCATCTGGCATCTGCGCTATGACCATCCAATTACACAGACGATGTTGTACTTATGCAATATCACGATCCACTAGACATTTTAGTCGTGTTGATT
Organism: Eleocharis quinqueflora; assembly: GCA_964058865.1. NCBI lineage: Eukaryota > Viridiplantae > Streptophyta > Magnoliopsida > Poales > Cyperaceae > Eleocharis > Eleocharis quinqueflora. The sequence goes on from CAXKVX010005113.1 coordinate 9,002, forward strand.
CTTGCGTCTCACAATATCAGATTAGTTTCAAGGCAGGTGTGTGTCATCCTTTCAAACTTAATCTTTTCTCGATCTTGAGCATACTTATCAAATATAATTACTCTTGTAATTATACCGCATGCAGATAATCCTACTATATCAAGGGGCCCAGTGATACTGTAACTCGTATCAAGATACGAGGGATAATAGTACTTTCAATAAACCATCACTACCTCAACTAAGTTATGTATACCGAAAAGCTACTGTTATGACTGCGTTTTACCGACAGCGTTAGATAACAATCACACATACACATCTCTTAGTAGGAAAGATGAATATCTCATACTTTAGAACTTAACACTGAATGAAAACATTAATGACACGTACACAATTCCATTTAATGTTTCATTCGAAGTCTGTCAAATACCATGTTCTTCTAACATGTATTCATGTGATTAAAACGACATCTCATGTATATGGTTTGTAAAACTTAACCATCTTTTAATTCACATTCTAACTTTGTAACGGTAAGTTAGTGTTCCTGCTAATTACCTTGGTTAGAGACTTTTAAGAGTATATATCATCTGTATTATGAAGTTTCACAATTTCAGTTATTGACTCTAGTCAGATAAATGAATGATTCATAAATTCAATAATACTCAAGGTAACAAAATGACAGTTTATTAATCACTCAATTCATGAACAAAACTTTATGATAATTTATTGTATTATTGACTTCTATATTATTATAAACTAACAATCTCCCACTTAAGCTAGAAGCCAATCATCGTTGGCTCTAGTTACACTAATCTCTAATTTTCTAAAAATCTCATAGATATAAAGAAAGTCCCTCAACCAATCTCGTATGTGTCTCAGACCCATAGAAGTAGTGTGCAACTGTTGCTTGGCTTGAGGAAGGGATTATGTGAGTGGATCAGCTGTGTTGCTGACTGCGTCAACTCTACATATCTTTACATCACCTCTATTTACGATTTCTCGTATCAGGTGATAATGTCGCAGAACACGTATCCGGACTGTGATCTCGAATCATCTCGATCAGTTTGGAAACTTGCATTAGCGTAATCAATTATTACGAGCTCGGTGTCACCACCATATACGAAAAATATATCCTTAGTTCTTCTTAAGTGCTTAAGGATATTCTTTGGAGCATTCCAGTGCTTCATGCCTGGATTAGCCCGATATCTACTCGTCACACTTATTATGACACTCTACTCAGGGCGAGTGCACAACATGGCATACATGATAGAGCCTATAGCCAAAGCGTATGACACTCTACTCATTATGCTTCGCTCATCAGTTGTCGAATGACACCGAGTCTTGCTAAGCTTCGCACCATGATTCATTAGCAGGAATTCTTTCTTAGAATCCTGCATGCTAAACCTATTTTGCGTTTTGTCAATGTACGTGCCTTGACTTAATCCTATAAGTTTTTTCGATCTATCACGATAGATCTTTATGTCCAGTATATAGACAACCTTGTCTAAGTCCTTCATCGAGTTATTGCGCATGTTAACTGAGTTTTTATTCTGATTGAGTTGTATTTTGTTGTTAATTATGCATGCTATCAGTGTTATTGTTCGGTTTGAGTTGTTTAATTATGCATGTCATTATGGCATTATGCATGTTAATAATATTATTTGCATGTTAATTGTGTTAGTGTTCATGTAAAATGTGTTATTGTGTATATTAATTGTGTTATTATGCATATTTTTCGTATTATAATATATATTAGAGCATAGCTAAAATAATATGCATAGGACACCTCTTTTGTCCTATGCATATATGTATAGCTCAATAAATTGAGATTTAAGTTTCTCAATAAATTCCTTATATAAAAATATTGTAGGAAATCAAATTTTGTAATTTTTAGAGCTTTTTGCTATTTTTTAAATATATTTTAAAAACAGTCCAGATTTAATGCTACAAAAGTGTCATTTCTGAGCTGTTTTTAAAAAAAATTTAAAAAATAGCAAGAAAGCTCTAAAAATCACTAAATTTGATTTCCTACATGATTTTGATATGAAAAATTTAAGCAAATTAAATATACATAGGCGCATAGTACGTTATGTGGTGTACTATGCATATTATTTTAGCCTTGCTCTATATATTAACTATATTATTATTTGAATTAAATGTATTATTATATGTTAACTGTGCTCACTGATTGTATTATTATGTTAACAATATATCAACTCCCTAATATTTTTTCTTGGCCAATCGAAATAAGAGAGAGAAAATGATAAAGCTGGCCGGAGAGGTACAATTTGGAGTCAGATATAATATACAATAGAAGAGACAGCGCGAAAAAAATTAAATTTTAAACTTTCGTATTACAATAATAAAATTATAATAAATTATTTAAATAAAAAAACAGAGAAATAATTTTGCGAAAAATAAAAAAATATAATCTACAGTGGAAATAAACAGTGGCTACCATATCACGCCATGAGCATATTAGATTAGATTTGTTTGGTTTCTATTTTTTCGCAATCCATGACAGTAGCAAATAATTAGGAGATTTGAAGAATACTCGGGAGAAAAACGGAAGGGCATTAAATTAAGATTTTGCAATTTCAAACTCAACAGTTTTAAATACTAAACAATAAGTCATAGATAAATTAGTAGCCAAATATGCATAATTTTGTATTTCTTTTCATTTTCCAAGTATATATTTTTTAAATTGATCTAACTATAGATTTTCAAATAAAACTGTGTTGAATGTGATAAAATTTCTTGTTTATTATAATTTCACATCAATAATACTTATTACGAAGTGTAAATTAAAATTTTCAGGATAGTTACATCCAACATCTAACATAAAGAGTGTCTTAATAAAAAAAAAATCAAAGTAGCAAATAGCTCCATTAATCAAATTACAATAATGTGATTAATAATTGTAAAAGTATCATAGTCATCGATGTGAACTCAAGCCACTAAAATTTAAAATGCACAAATTTGCTTATAGGAAAAATGGAACTTGGTCTAATAATAATAATAATAATAATAATAAACGCAAAGACTAGGTTTTCCAATGCAAAAGGGAAGTCCACTACAAATTGACAACCTATTTGATCAAATTGACCTTTTTTTTAAAAATAAAATAAAAATAGTCATCCAAATAGAATGTTTGCTTTGTGTTATTACTAAAAGTTCAAATATTGTTTTCTTTTGATGTCTCTGTCTAATGCAGTTGGTACAAACAACCTCTCAGAAAAAAGATTGGAGGATCAAATTTCGCTGACATCGAAAATTATGAAAATTAATAATGAAATCTGTGTTTCAAGTCTAATTCAAAATTTAATCTAAAATCATTCAGAGTTGAATTTCAAACACGCGACATCTCTTTAAGATAACATTGTTCTTAACCGTTAGACCACAAGCTTATTCTTTATTATCTATGAAATTAACATAAAAAAAAATATTAGATGAAAATCATATAGCAACAACCCACAATATGACTTCATCAGAGCAGAACAATTATTAAAAATAGACTAATATTTTACATATATTTTCTAATTCTCTTGTTATATATTATTTTTCATAAAATTTGAAATTATTTTGATATTTTAGCACAAATTTAGTATATAAAATTTCGATTGTAAATTACTCTTCAATCTAATTTGTTACTAGGATCATATATTCCCATCCATCAATTATTATTCACGACTGCAAGATCCAAGTACTTTTTGGATTGACGAATCGCCCCCCTTTGACAGAATAATACAGCTTGAATGAACCCGATCTACAAAGTAAACTCCACTTGGAAATAAATAATTATGGAAAGTGGGACTCACGTTCTTCATCTGATTCGCCTTAAGGCCCAAGAACACGTCCAGGATATAATTTCCTCTTTTGACCTCCATCCCTCCTTTCCTTCCGATAATCTTTCTTTTTCCTTTTTCCTTTTTCTACATGCTCGAGCTTTGAAACCCTAAATTCATCTCCGGATCAATGGCGAGACGACAATCTCTCTCGCTCCTCGGCCGTGTGCTCCGTCGCGACGCCGCTACACCATCGCTCCCGTTTTTGAATGAGTCAAGGAGATCCGTTACCTACATGCCCCGGCCTGGCGATGGCACGCCGCGGCCCGTGACGCTGCTACCCGGCGATGGAATAGGACCGTTGGTAGCAGGCGCTGTTATTCAGGTCATGGAGGCGATGCACGCTCCGGTCTATTTCGACGTGCATGATGTCCACGGCGATATGCCTAGCGTGCCACAAACGGTGATTTATTAATTATTGACGACTAAATGAATCTAAAAGTTGTAAATATTGTAGTTGTTTTGTGGAATTGGAGCTTATGGTTGCTTTTTCTCTGAAAATCAAAGTTTCAATACCAAAGATGAAACTGTACTAGACTACTGGTTCTCATTGCATGGAACTAGCCTTCACTGATGTCCAATTTGACTGAAATGTTAAAAAAAAAAATGAAGAAGACTAACCATTTTGGTTAATTACCAGAATTTTTGTGATGCTATCCATAACCAGAACCCAGCTGATATGTACAGTATTTATGTTTATAAATAATAATAATAAAACAGCACAAATATACAAGTTCAACCGAACTTAATAAAGAGCCCATTATAAATGAAAGTACCTTGATATGAGTACTGACTTTTGCTATATAAACAGGTGCTTGATTCTATCAAGAAAAACAAGGTTTGTCTCAAAGGGGGGCTGAAGACGCCTGTAGGTGGTGGTGTCAGCTCACTTAACGTGCAATTGAGAAAAGAGCTTGATCTCTATGCTTCACTTGTCAATTGTTTCAATTTGCCAGGTTTACCAACACGTCATGACAATGTTGATATAGTGGTGATCAGGGAGAACACAGAAGGAGAATATTCTGGGCTTGAGCATGAGGTTGTACCTGGAGTTGTTGAAAGTCTCAAGGTACCCATTACTTCTGACTCATTTTTTAAATACCCTCTTTGTTCAGCGATTCTCTTGCTTGTGTTACATAATGCTTGTCTGATTTATACCAAAATTGAAAACTTGGACTTAACTATCTTTATATTCCTGAGTTCTATTACTTTGAAGAGATTGATTCTCCCATTTATATGATAATTAATACTGGCAGAATGGCAGTGAACTTGCAGAGAATTAGGCCTTTTTTTCTTATGAACTTTGTTGCTTGGAGATTTGAGGTTTACAAAAACAACTTCTAGCAAAATAAATAAATACATAATTAAAGGTTAGAAACTTTTTCAAAATATTGAGTTCTATTGTGTATTTGCTTAAATACAAAAGTTAGATACTTCTTAAGAGCATTATAGGGCTGTTTACTTGATATTTCATTATTCCATGCGGGCCCTGACTTAATTGTTCTGCTAGGTAATAACTAAGTTCTGCTCGGAGCGCATTGCTAAGTACGCCTTTGAGTATGCATACTTGAACAACCGAAAGAAAGTCACAGCCGTACACAAGGCAAACATCATGAAACTGGCTGATGGGCTGTTTCTTGAGTCCTGTCGCGAGATTGCTGCCAAGTATCCAGTAATTAAGTATGATGAGATAATAGTTGACAACTGTTGCATGCAGCTTGTTTCAAAACCAGAGCAATTCGATGTCATGGTATGAACATCTCATTGAATTGACGTGCATTTCCATTAAGTAATAATATTGTCTCTGTGTTGATTCTATGCTTTGCATTGCATATAAGAAGCTGTTGCGTAATTTCTGGTAAGGCCATCCAATTGTACTTGTTACATTTTTTTCTTTCTCCGTTGAAGAAAAGGATGGGATGTTGTCCTCTGCTGAAAAATGGTTTCATTTTTCTTTCTGTCATTTTCTTTCGGTCTTTTGTCCATCTATATTTTAAAAACAAGCGTTAACAACTAGCTCCAGCTTGCTGAGTAGTTGCTTGTTGCTATACTCACCCTTTATTATATATTAACTGTGTAGTGACTGGTAATTTGACAGGTGACGCCGAATCTTTATGGAAATCTGGTAGCTAATACAGCTGCTGGTATAGCCGGAGGCACTGGTGTCATGCCTGGAGGTACTTTCTAACTTGATCACTTCTCTTTGTTCTATTTGGCACTTTATGCATCAACTTATAAATTATCCAGTTCAGATAAGAAATCTGCACAACATGCTACCTGTCAGTTGTAAGATGTATGTCATGTCTTACAATTTGTTGCACATAATTTGTCTTAGGTAATGTCGGCCAAGATTATGCTGTGTTCGAGCAGGGTGCATCAGCCGGTAATGTAGGGACTGACAAGCTGGTCGCACAAAAGAGAGCGAACCCCATTGCCATGCTTCTTTCATCTGCCATGATGCTTAGACATCTGCAATTCCCTTCCTTTGCCGACCGGCTGGAGACAGCCGTCAAGCGTGTAATTGCAGATGGGAGGTACAGGACCAAAGATTTGGGCGGCACCAGCACAACTCAGGAGGTTGTCGATGCAGTCATTGCTAATCTCGACTGATATTGTCTCTTCTGCTTGACACAATTAGAAATGATTTTGTTGTTATTTATTGTTTTCTTCAGTGTATTTTTTTCAGGATGTATCAGGTTTCCACAGGTATTTTAATAAGCATATCACATGGTGATGTTTTTTGAAAAAAAAAACTATAGAGGCCGGATGGGGTTCTGTGTTCCTTTCTGTTACTTCCTCTTTCTTTCTTTCTTTCTTTCTTTTCATAGTACTTTTTTTTTCCTTTCCCAATGGGACTTATGGGCACGGCATCTTCATTTGATCAATCTTGTAAAAATAAATAGTAAAAGTTTAGAAAGTGTAAAATTCTTTTGATAAGATTTCTGTTTCTCTTGTACGGATTAGATTTGACGGTTGTGATTGGATTTAGAAGGGTTGTATATTATAATATAAATTATGTGGGACCCACTATCATTAAGATTGAAATATCCCTCTTATATTGCAGTGGAATAACCTTTTGTTCTCTCTCGAAACACAGGCTTCACATGGTCCTAATTATTTGTGTACTCTTTTCTGCTCCCAATGGTGGATGGTTTAAAATTTTTCCTGATGGTAGATGTGTACTATTCCGAATCAGCTGTAGATTTAGCTGAGCTAATGCGTACCTCTTTGATTTCCTTTTTCCCATGGAACATGATGATATATATATATAGAGAGAGAGAGAAATGCTAGGGTGTTTCATGGAGCTACAAACCGCTAATGCTTTACATCGAATCTCCAATTTAAAAATTCTAACTATCGATCTGAACCGTTGAACATGATCTATATATTTAAAACTACTTGGAGATTGAATTTTATGTTTTTTTGAATTTTTTTGCTATTTTTTAGAGAGGTATGAAAATCACAATTTTTGTTGGTTTAGAAACCGTTTGATTAGCAACTTTTCTACCTCTTTAAAAAATAGCAAACAATTTCAAAAAAATATAAAATTTAATCTCCAAGTAGATTTTAATATTTAGATCATGTTGAACGGTTCGAATTGGTCGTTGAAATTTTCAAATTGGAGATAATGAATGTGGAGCACGAGCGGTTTGATGCTCCATGAAGCACCCTAGCCTATCTCTCTCTCTCTATATATATATACATCGAACTATGGAAAAAAAGTATCCAATGAATTATTGGATCTGTATATGAATTTTGAAAATAATTCACATTATCTAATGAACTTGCATTTGGATCTCTCATTGTTTGAATTTCAAATTCGTTAAAGGTTCGTCAAATAACATTATTTTTATATTTAGATATGACTTGATTCATATTGAAAACTGTAAGTTGAAAAGATTAATTTATTTTTTATACATTGATTTATTTAAAAACTTTGTTCTGTAATGTGTATGTTTAGTAAAATAACTAAGAGTTGGACTATGTACTTCACAAAGCGTCACTCACACGGTACATCGCATCCGTATCTGCAATTTCGAAATTCAAACAACCAATTCCAGTCGTTTAATTTGACCTCCATATTAAAATCTTCCTCGAGAGCGGATTTTATATCTTTTAGAACTTTTTTACTATTTTTTAGAGAGATGAAAAATCACTTATATTGGATGGTTCAGAAATCGTCGGATTAAATAACTTTTTATCCCTTTAAAATATAGTAAAAAAAATCTAAAAATGTAAAATTTAGTCTCCAAGGAGATTTTAATATGGAGATCAAATTCAACGAGTTGGATTGGTTGTTTGAATATAAAAATTGGAGATACAAAGACAAAGTACTGCGTGAATGACACTTTGTAAAGTACCATAACATAGCTCAATAACTAAATTCATTTATGTTGTAGTGTATGCATTTTGTAATTTGAATGTTTTTATCTAAGTATCAAATATAATTAGACTAATTTTGTTATGGATAAAAAATAACTTCATTATCGCTATCATTGATTACAAAATAAATTTGATTGTTATAGTTGATTTGTATTTAAAAAAAAATCATAGCAGATCCACTCTTCAAATTTAAATCAAAATTCGCTATAAATATGAATTTGTATTGAAATTATTTATTTTTTATAAATATAAATTCACAAATAAATCTTTCGAAATTTAATAATTCGTATTGAAATTTAGTTCGTTCAATTTCAATTCGAAAATAATTTCAAATTAAACAAGTCTGATTCTAATCTGTATCAAATCAAACTAGACATAGTTCGTTCGAATGTTGTTCGCGGACTATTATAGTTTGAATCTTGAGAATTTTTGGATCATAAAAAATGCAATTAGAGATAGTTGGTCCATTCATATTCTTTATCAGCATCTCATCTTCATTCAGATCATCTCTAATTGATTAATACTCACTCTCTCCGATACAACATCCTCATTTTCACCTGCTTCTATTATCACTTATATTAGATAACACTCATCTTCTTTGTCATCTCCTTCTACTACTTCAAGACAATCTAAGACGTTACAAGAAAATTTCGCGTTCGTAATTCGTTCGCATTTGATTTGAAAAAAATTGAAATCAGTTTGTTCGATTTTAGTTCGAAATTAGTTTTAAATCAAATTTGTTTTATTTGAATCAATATCAAATCAAACTCAAACTCAAACTCAAACTAGACAAAATTTGTTTGAATGCTCTTCTATTTTAATCAAGCTAATTCAAAATATATTTTAAATCAAATTCAAATTCAATTATGTTGAATTAGTTTGCAGCCCTACTCCGATCATATCCGAACCATTAATGGCTACATCAACCTAAGGCAACTGCTGCCTAACATCTACTCACGCACGGAACCAGATCTTCTATCGCGCAGCAAAAATACTGTGCGTGTTACGCAGCAAATTTCAGTCTTTGATTTGCATCGAGATTCGTGCAAGCTAAACTTTATAAGAGCATATGTATCCCTGAAACTCTTGGAGTTTTTAATATGACGTGACAGTTTTTAAATGAGTTTCAGAGATGTAGATGAGTTTCTTATTTAGAAATTTTGCTCAAAAGTTTCTTATTTAGCTACTATGTTTTAGAGTTTATAAACTGTGACGTGACTTACTCATTGGCTAAAATTGATCCGTCTCCCATGATATTGATAATATTTACTGACGTGACAATTTAGAAACTCTAACTTTTCAGTTTTATGGATGTAGAGTTTAGAAATAAAAAAAAATTATATTTCTAAATTGATGTGGCAATAATTTAGAAACTCCAAAAGTTTCACAAATGGAGATAATATCAGACCTCTGAATTAAATCTGGACCGTTCGTAGCTTACAGCGCAGAAAAATCTGAACCGTCCGTCGATGCTGTGCGGTAGAAGAACAGCTTCCCTCACGCACTTCCCACTTTACGCGAACCCAAATAGTACCAAAAACGCTCGACAACTCGACCTTCTTTTGCCACGTGTCACAAATCCATGTTGCCGACGCAGTGCGTTACCAGTTCTTCACATCAGCCAACCATTAACGTTCCTCTCTCTTCCCATCTCATTAACCCCTCTAACACGTGGCATGAAATCATGACGCCGTACATACTTTGACGCACTAGCCATTGTATCAGATCCCATCTAATGTCTGTCTCACTCTGTTTCTTTTCCTTTTTATTGTTATTTTTATTTTTTTCCTATTTAATTCATTTTCTTTTTCCCCACCGCGCGCACTGCTGTCAGATTTTTTATCAATAAAAAATATATTAATTAAAAGCATTACAACTGAAATATTATTTTGAATCCTTCAGGATGAAATGAATAATATTGCGAACAGAGCCGGTCCTGAGAGATTTGAGGTTCGGGGCGAAAGAAATTTTTTTACTATTCCAATTACAAGTCTAAATTATGTTGTACTAATCCAACATTCTAGTTATTAGTTAATAGATCACCAAATACCAAAGCAAACTTTTGCTTTCAGTCAGTACAAAATACTCACTAAATCAATTTTAGTTAACAGAATTACCAGAATGGAATGAAAGCAAAATTACTAAACTACTACAAATCTTAAAAGAAAGTTTACATTACCTCAGTGTTGCTCAGTGCAGTACTGCTACTCTGTCTGCAACCCATTGTCTCACTCCTATCGCCTCTTGCCCCTATTCGACTCAATTTGGTCTCGCCACGGCACCGTCCTTGCTGGCCCACGCGACACTCTCCTAGTGATCTCTGAGTCGGCCGTGATGTGCCTTTCCCCTCTCCAAAATGAATCTCAGTGATGAAAGTTCCTCCCAATTCTCAATGATTGCAAGTTCCATAGGCACTAACTTAGTCAGGCAGTACAATACCTATAGTTTGGAGTTTTCACTGACGGGGAGATCAGATCAAGCTACTTCTAGGTCAAAGACACAAAGCTTTTTTAATTTTAGCGGAAGCGGAAGCGGACCCTCCACACGACAATCTTTGTAACTTTAGGCCTAAGGGTGTCTATAAAATTTTCGGGATTAAGAAGGGTATGTATGCAGTATGCGTGAGAAAATGATTCTTTTTTTGGGTTAAGAAAGGAATAATAAATAAATCAGCCATACCATAAAAAAGGCACATTGATGATTGATGCACCGTACGAGATATGGATTTCTTTCTATTTTAGTTTAATCGTTCGATCCTTATGTTATTGATGTCGGGCCTGTCAAAAAAAACACAGCTGAAATTTCTTGGCCCATAACTCACACAAACCTAAATGGGCCCTCTGAACCTTTGAGGTCCGAAGCGATCGCCCAACCTGTCCTGGGTCAGGGCCGGGCCTGATTGCGAACATCGTCCAATTGAAAATTACGGTGTTCACAACATCGTCCATTTCATTTCTTTGAGAATAAGAGAAATCAGAATTTATATGAAATTGGAATTTATAAAATAGTGTTGCCAAAATCATTCATTTTTCATTTCTATCAATTAGACGGTGTTGCGGACTATCAGTTTCAATTTTTTAAGAATTAAGAGTAATTTTTCGGTTTTAATATTATTAAATAGTATAATTTTTATTATTAAAAAACGGCACTGCTGCACTCTCTGCTACACTGCTCCAGTTGCTCAGCGAATTTTATGGATCTCTTTCGCTGTCCTCTTTTAACTATTACCTTTCCCGACCTTAATTGCTGCTGCTGCTTCCTCTGTCTCCATTATTAATCCCCATCAAAACACCTCTCTCTTTCTCTCTCTTTCTCTTTCATGTCATGCTTCTCTCTCATTTCCCTTGCCAAGAGATGCGAAGATCCGATCTGAAGTTCTATCCCGATCTGAAACAATGAACCCTCTCTGTTGCATTGCTCCCGTGTCTCTCGACCCCATTGACAGTACTATTGGTACTGGTGGGCCTCCTCTAATCTCTCCCAAACCAAGACCTCTTCCTCTTCCCAGTGCCACCAAACCCCTTGCACTGACACAATCTCCAACTAACCCAGTCGAACCAGTCACATCTCAGGCGATAGAAGATTCTAGATTAAGTGAGGCGAGTAATGGGGCGGTTGTGGTAGCAGGATTGCTGTACAAATGGGTGAACTATGGGAAAGGGTGGAGGTCGCGGTGGTTTGTCTTGGAAGACGGGGTATTGTCATACTATAAGGTGCATGGGCCCGATAGGATCTCAGTGGGGCCAGTTTGTGGGGCCAATGGTGGAGTTAGAGTGATTGGGGAGGATTCTTTGAGAAGAGTTAGGAGGGATCAGGCATGTGGTTATGGGTCGGCGAGCGGGAGGAAGTGGAAGCCATTTGGGGAGATACATTTGAAGGTTGGATTATACGAAGGAACTTTCCATCTCTTTCTTAGTCTTTGAATTGTGTACTACTTCTATACGTGTAAAGTTGTATTCTTTTTTAAGTGATACTTTTGGGTAATAATGTAGCGAGAGAATCAGAGAACTTTTTTAAAAATAATTTGCCCGCACTTGGGTTCTTTTACTAAAATTTGATACTTTGTTATCCCTATTGTTGGTGGATTTTATATTTATGCCAGCTTGTTATTACTGTCACTGGCTGAAGTAAGAGTTTGCCAGAAGCACAGAAGCCTCGGGCAAAATCAAACAAGTTGTGAAATTGCATAATACCTTTTAAGATATGACAAGTAATATAATGCTGATAGAAATTTGTGTTCCTTTAGGGGGAAACCACTTAGTCAAGTGCTTTGTGCTGTATGTTTTACTTCCCAGCCTAATTCTGATTTTATGCAAAACCAATTGACCGAAATGAAGCATGTATACGTGACTTGTAACAGGTATCTTCCATCCGTCCAAGCAAGTCAGATGATAAAAGGCTCTACATATTCAGCGGCACCAAAACCCTTCATTTAATATGTGAGTCTAGAGAAGACCGAAACTCATGGGTCGAAGCCTTGGTATCAGCTAAGGATCAATTCCCTCGTGTTCTGTCAAGTACCGATTTTGCGCCTATGATTGAGATTGTTGTCTCAACTGAGAAGCTGCGGACTCGTCTGTCACAGGAGGGCCTGAGTGAGCCGGTTGTGAAGGAATGTGAATCCATAATGTTATCTGAAGTGTTAGATTTGCATAACCAGTTGCAGTCACTTCATCAAAAACATGTGATTTTGCTAGATAAACTCAGGCAGTTGGAGGTTAGTTATTTCTATAATTTTCTAGGAAAACTTAATTGGATTATACAGCTAAAGTTGCAATGATTTTTTTCTCTTTTTTTTTTTTTTTTGCAACTGGGTTTAAGAAATTAGTTGCAATTTTCTGTTTCTGCAGACTGAGAAATTTGAACTAGAAACTACAGTTATTGATGCAACAAAAGAGCGGGAGGCACGTGGCAGTATTTGCAACGGAAGATACAGTGGTTAGTGACTTTGAACCCAATATTTTCACATCCTAATTTTTTATAATAAAATCCTACCTTTCTTTCTGTAGGCCCTCATACTATTTATTTTGGTGCAGATTTTTACTCCGTCATGTCAGAAGGCAGTGCAGAGTCTGATCCAGACAATGAGAGCCAAGGTGCCAATGCAGAGTCAGATGAGGAAGAAAGGATGTACTTTGACACAAAAGATTTTTTGTCAGCGGAGTCCCTCAGAAGTGCTTCATACCGAAGCAGAGATTCTCTAACCAGCCGCTTCAGTGGCGGTTTACACGATCTCCCACTTGGCATCAAGACTTCTGAATACCCCCATGTGAAGAGAAGAGATAGGTTACCTGACCCAATGGAAAAGGAGAAGCCTGTTGGGCTGTGGTCAATAATCAAGGAAAATATTGGGAAGGATTTGTCAGGAGTTTGTCTTCCAGTTTATTTCAACGAGCCTCTTTCTTCTCTGCAAAAATGCTTTGAAGATCTTGAGTACTCATACTTGGTGGATCGTGCTTTACAATGGGGCAAGCAGGTAAAAGCTGCTGGTATTTTAAATTTTGCTAAAAATATCCTGCGTAGGTCTTGAAAAGTATTAATACAATCTAATTTTGCCAACCCTTGTCTACTTTAGTATACTTATGTGCTAAGTGATTTCGAGGAGGGTTAGCTCCTCACGGCTTTGAACCCAAATTTGGGTTCAAAGCCTTTTCCGGCCGTCCGATTGCATCAAGATTCGCACTACTGATTGAGAAAGAATTAAAATTGCTTCAGAAGTGCGAATCTTGATGCAATTGGATGGCTTTGGAAGGCTTTGAACCAATTTTGGGTTCAAAGCCGTGAGGATCTACTCTGCTCCCAAGTGATTTGACTATACAGTTGGTAAACCACATTTTTTTTTCTTTCTAACTGCAGGGAAATAACTTAATGAGAATTCTGCATATAGCAGCATTTGCAGTATCTGGCTATGCTTCAACAGAAGGTCGTCAGTGCAAACCCTTCAATCCTCTGCTTGGAGAGACATATGAAGCAGATTATCCTGATAAAGGGCTTAGATTCTTCTCTGAAAAGGTTGGCATCTTTACATCCACCTGGCATTCTACATTGATAGCATTCGGCTCTTAACATAGCTGAGGCTTATTAAATCTAACCTAGCCTTGTTCTTTTCTAGACAAAATGAGGAAGCCAAAAAAAAATACAATATTGTAGGTATCCATGCTTCTCAGTGTAGAAAATTTGATTAAACAATCTCTTTAATTTCCAGCCACTATTCATTAAATGTTTTTTAGTATCAGCTAAGAAAAAGTTTTTTTTTATTCCAGGTCAGTCATCATCCCATGATCGTTGCATGTCACTGTGAGGGGCAAGGTTGGAACTTCTGGGGAGATTCCAATCTCAAAGGTAAGTTTTGGGGCCGGTCAATCCAGCTTGATCCGGTTGGCATTCTGACTCTCCAATTTGAAGATGGAGACACGTTCCAGTGGAGCAAGGTTACGACTTCTATATACAATATCATAATTGGCAAGATTTACTGTGACCATTATGGCACAATGCGAATCAAGGGAAGCGGGCAGTACTCATGCAAGCTCAAGTTCAAAGAGCAGTCAATAATTGATCAAAGCCCTCATCAGGTAAGTTGATCATCTACTTGTGGTTTATTATTTTATTTTCTTTTTGCAATTACAACTATTGCTCCTAAAATAATACATGAGAAAAGAAAGCTGAATATAAGGGCCTTATCTGGTGGTATTCATTATTGCAAGTTTACTTTAGGTGACAAAAGTTTGAAATGGTAGGTTGGATTGCTGTTCAACCAGGCTCGTAATAATTCTTTTTCAGATTCAATCAGGCCCCTGAGTTTTGGCTTTGCATCCTATCAGACTATCAGTTGGGGGTAGGGGGTCAAGTCTCCAATTTTAAATGTCTACTAGGGACTCCCAACTGGTTTCAAACCTGCAACCTGGAACAAGCAGTATTTGAATATCTATCAAGTATGATTGGAAATAATTTTGTCATCCCATCATCAGTAGGAACCCACCTAATAGATCTATCATTGACTCTCATTTCTGTCCACTCTTCTGTAGCCATACCTTCTATATAACTTAATTTCAATTTATTATTTTTTGAAGAAGCGACCAAGCTTATATAGACCAAGAAGAAGCTTTTCTCTTCTTATTTTAATTTCTTTTTTATATCTCCAAATAACTATACAAGTCTAAAATGGTATAACTTCATTATTGTTTCTCTATGATCTAGGTACATGGGTTTGTTCAAGACAACATAACAGGGGAAAATGTGGCAGTGCTGATCGGCAAGTGGGACGAGGCCATGTATTATGTATTAGGTGACCCAACCACGAAGCCAAACGGTTACGACCCCATGTCAGAGGCAGTGCTTTTATGGGAAAGGGATAAGTCTATAACCCAAACAAGATACAACCTCACACCCTTTGCCATATCATTAAACGAGCTTATGCCTAGCTTGTGTGAGAAGCTACCTCCGACTGATTCCCGGTTGAGGCCTGATCAGAGGTTTTTGGAGAATGGAGAGTATGAGATGGCTAATGCTGAGAAGCTTAGACTGGAACATTTGCAAAGACAGGTATTATTCTTCTGAAGTTGAAGATGAAGTTGAAGAAAGCCCCTTCATTCTAATATGTTAAGCCCTAAGTGCCTTGGGTTCTTTTGGGAACTTAAAAAAAAAGCCGGTCTATGCCATCCTTAATGTCATTACTATTTCATTTACAAACTAGATTTTGGGATAAGGTTTTACATTATTTTTTTGAAAAAAATAAGGTTTTACATTATTGGAAGATGCATTGATGCAGTTTGCTCCTTGCAAAGCCTCAAGGTAGCACACATGTTGCATGATGCGAATGTCATAAATAAGCCTGTGAATGAACCAAAAATAATGAATTCCTCTATGAAAACTAATTCAATCATTAATATCCTACTCCAGCCATTTTGTTCAATTTAACAAACTGTTACTTGGTAGGCAAATCAGTTTGATTAAAAGGAAATTAAAAAAAGGACTTATTATTGTCCAAATTGTTCCTTCCTCCAAGCCCCAGCACTTGATTGGCACACTTACATGCACACACAATGGCTGTGTATATGGCTTTATACAGTAAGAAATTGGGGATGTGCAGCAGTTAGTGAGCATTCTCTCATAGAATTGTCTCCTTGATATTTACTGATACAAACTTTTCTTCTTAAATTTCAGGCAAGGAGATTGCAGGAGAAAGGATGGCAACCAAAATGGTTCAGAAAAGATAGAGAGGATGATTGCTACAGATACATAGGTGGATATTGGGAAACTAGGGAAAAGGGAAATTGGGATGGTATTCCCAACATATTTGGTCCTACTGATGCTAGTCAAATTGTAGGGTCTTCTATTTAGTTCTAGTTTATTGTGTAAGAGGTCTATGTATTGTCTATAGCTGACAATTACACATGTCGGGGAATACATCAGTTTACAAATTTAACACGACAGAATTGGAGGGGGTGCAGTTGAGTGGCTTCTTCTAATCGAATTATTTATCATGTTGGTGCCTAATTAGAGGAGATGAAAAACTGAAAGAGGAAATCATACATGAGCCCTCGCTCCGAAAAGAAAAGGTTTTGATCAATTCTCGTTTCAACAGGCAATCTGAATATGTACCAGGAATGGTTATATGACAATGTATTATGGGTTAACTACTGAAGGAACAGCGAAATATTTTTTGTATAAAAGAAATAGGAAAAATAATCTAATTATGAAGTCTATAACCACGGAGTCACTAGCCCCTACATTGGAGATGAATGCTAAGCACGCGTTAATAGGCTTCGCAATTTCTTAATTGCATGTGCATGTGCGTGCACGATTAAGTGGAGATCACATGAGACTACTGAACCGAGGTAGAATAGTTATATGATAATTAACCCACTAAAATTTCTGATTGCTAGAACTAGAAGCATTAGATTATTTAGCTAGTTCGGTAAGTTGCGAGCAGTAATTCCTCATCAAAATTAATCTTTGTAAGATAAAAGAGAGAAAGACAATTGGAAGAGATGATTTGTGAACTAATCAATTGTGTGAACTATAGAAATACATCATAATCTCTATTTATCAGTGTGAGTCTATTTTACTAATCTACCCTTGTACTATCATATAATTACAAAATACTGAATTACATCATAGTCCTAACATACCCCTCTCAAGCTAATGTTATATCATGAACATTAAGCTTGTTTCTAAGAAATTCAAAACGTGGTAAAGGTAACGGCTTTGTCATAGCATCTCCCAGTTGGTCATTGGAACATAAGTAACGAACCCGAAGCTTGTTAGATGAGATCCTCTCCCTAATAAAATGGTAATCTATTTCCACATGCTTAGTCCTAGCATGAAATTGAGGATTTGAGGCCAAGAATGTGGCCCCAATATTGTCGCACCATAGTGTCGGAGAAGATGGAGGAGGAGTTCTAATTTCTTTCAACAAATACTCTAACCACATTATTTCCTGGCAAGTCAAGGCAAGGCTCCTATACTCAGCTTCGGTGCTTGAGCGAGCAACAGTCGGTTGCTTCTTAGCTGACCAAGAAACAAGATTTCTTCCAAGGAAAACACAGTAACCCGAGGTGGAACGGCGGTCATCTGCACTCCCAGCCCAATCGGCGTCACTGTATCCATGGATTTGATTATCTGAGCTGTTTTTAATGAGTAATCCATATTGTAAGGTGCCAGCTAAATAACGAAGTATACGTTTCACAGCAACCCAATGTGTTTCAGTGGGCGATTGCATGAACTGTGAAACTTTGTTAACACAGAACGCAATGTCAGGTCGTGTAAGCGTCGCGTATTGTAATGCACCAACGACACTCCTGTATAAGTGTGGATCTTCACAATAGGGGCTTCCTCCTTGAGTTAAACTGGTGTCAGATGCCATTGGAGAGCTGACAGGCTTGCAATCAATCATGTTTGTGCGTTTGAGCAGATCGGTGAGATACTTTGTTTGAGAGAGGCACAGTCCTCTGTTGTTGTAGTTCACCTCAATTCCTAGAAAGAAGTGTATGTCTCCAAGGTTTCTAATTGCAAAATGCGATTCCAATTGTGCAATAATCTGTTGTACCAAGTTTGAATCACTCCCTGTAACAATGATATCATCGACGTAAACAAGAACTAAAACAATATGATTGTTAAAATGTCCCAAAAATAAAGAAGGATCATAATTTGATGGCTTAAACCCAAAGGTGACCAATGTGTCACTTAATTTTTGAAACCATTGCCGTGGTGCCTGTTTTAATCCATAAAGAGACTTTTGTAGTAAACAAACATGGTTTGGATGGGTTGGGTCAGAGAAACCTGGTGGTTGTTGCATATATACTTTTTCAGCTAAATCACCATTAAGAAAAGCATTAGAAACGTCTAACTGTTTAATTTGCCAATTAGATGAAACAGCAAGAGAGAGTATCACCCGGATAGTGGTAGCACGAATAACAGGACTGTAGGTCTCGAAATAATCCACGCCTTCTTCTTGATTGAAGCCTTTCGCTACTAACCGAGCCTTGTATCGTTCAATCTCACCATTGGCCTTTCTCTTGATCTTAAACACCTATTTGGACCCAATTACCTTCTGGTCTAAGGGAGGGGGAACTAGAGTCCATGTTTTATTCTTTGCAAGAGCATTAAGCTCTTCAGCCATGGCTTTACGCCATTCTGGACTTTTTACTGCCTGTGTATGAGTTGTTGGTTCTGAAAGTGTGCTGACATGGTGAGCAACATAATCAGGAAATGATCTTTGTTTACGTGTCTGGTCACGGGTTCTAGTCACCATGGAATGAGTATTTTGAGAATTTGTGTTGTCTGGTTGAATGTCAGAAGATGTTGGAGGAATTGCTGGATTGATGGAGGAAGATGGATCATTTAAATATTGGTTACCGTTGGAGGAAAGAGGAGCTGGGATAGTGTTATGTTGGGCTGTAGATGGGCCTCGTCTAGTATAAACTCGAATGGGTTGTGTATGATGTAAATGCTGGGTTGTGTGGACTGGGTTGGATGTAAGATGATCAACGGCTAGAGTAGATGGACTAGTGGATGAAGGGTCAGGATCAGCTGTATTTGAGTTTAGAGTATTGGAGGGAATCGACTGTGTTTGGAAGAAGGCAGAGACACTGAAGGCTCAACTCGTAACAGAGTTAATGGGACAGAATGAAAATTGTCCATGTAATCGACTGTCTCTTTCTCTGGTTTATCTTTAAAAGGAAAAGCACTCTCATCGAAATAAACATTTCGAGAAATAAACATTTTATTAGTAGATAAATCAAGACATCTATACCCTTTTTGTGATTTGGCATATCCTAGAAAAATGCATGGTTTAGCTCGAAGCTCTAGTTTATTTTGGTTATATGGCCGAGTATATGGAAAACAAAGGCATCCTAGAACCCTTAGGCTTTCATAATCAGGGTCTTTATGAAATAGTAATTTATATGGAAAAATTTTGTTGGAGGGGAGGCGATTAATCAGGTGAACTATACTAGAGAACACCTCATCCCAGTATCTTTGAGGAATTGAACCATAGGACATAGTAGCCAAAGAAAGTTCTATGATGTGACGATGCTTACGCTCCGCAACCCCATTTTGTTGAGGGGTATACGGGCAAGAGATTTCATGTATAAGCTCAGGGAATTGTTTTGCTATCAGTTTGTACTCTGTACCACCGTCAGTTCTAAGAGTTTTAACAGAAGTGCTTAGAATATTTTCAACTTGAGATTTCCAGGAAGCAAATATCTGAGGAATTTCACTCTTTTGTTTGAGAAAATAAATCCAACAATAATGCGAAAAATCATCTATAAATGTGACATAATACTTGAAACCAAGTGATGATACAACGGGGGATGGACCCCAAACATCCGAATGCACAATTTGTAGAGGAGAAGAAGAAACAGAATTGGAATTTGAAAAGGGCAAAATATGTGCCTTTGCTTTGATACAATCATGGCAAAAAGTCAATTTATTCCTAATACATGGTAATCTATGAGAATTGATTAGTCTTATGGTAGTAGTGGTAGAGGGGTGGCCTAATCGAGCATGCCAAATGCTAGTTGTAGTGCGAGCACCAAGAAAAGCTTGCGGAGTAGAGGTTGTGAAGTCTGATGAGAAGGCAGTAAACTTTCGGGAAGAAGAGTCAAGAATGGATCTTGACTGTTGCAACTTGATTGAATACAAACCATTGGTGCTAGTTGTTTCTAGGAGGGGAATCTTGGTGTGGAAATCCTTTAGACAACAAAGATTAGAAGAAAATGTCATAATGAGGGAAGGATTATCACTAAGCAATTTGGATAAACTAATCAATTTAGTACTGAAGTCAGGGACATATAATACATTTTTCAAGTTTATGTTGAAATTAGAGAAAGATAGAGTACAAGTGCCAACATGAGATATAAATAAGCTTGTACCATTTCTAATTTGAAGTTTATCCGGTCCTGTGTATGTGAAGTAGGAAGAAAGATTGTTCAAGTCGTTTGTAACATGATTGGTGGCTCCGGAATCAATTATCCATGTTGCTGAGTCTTGATTGGAGGTGTCGGAAGAAGTAGCCTGAGCATTGTAGGCTCTGTACTTAGGCTGAGGTTTCCACTTGACACACTTGTCATATCTCCTATAGCACAGTATTGCAGTGTGGCCAATTTTGGCACAAATCTGGCACTGAGGACAAGAGCTAGAAGGCTGAGAGGAATTACCAGGATGTTGGGAAAACTGGGACTGAGTAGAATTAGATCGGTTGTTGTAGTTGGTTTTAAAACGATTGACACCTTTACCAGCAAGAAAGGCTGTTGAAGATTCTGTGATTTGGCTTTTGAGCACTGATTCTGTACTCAGTAAAAGATTTCTCAAATCAGAGAAGGAGAAACGACCTGAGCAACGTGCTGCATACACCGATGTCATGACTGAGTTATATTCACTTCCAAGACCATTGATTACCGGTGTTATCATTTCATCCTCCGTCAGTGGTGCTCCAATGAAGCTTAACTCATCAGCAATTCTTTTTAGTCGAAGAAGAAATTCAGAACAACTGGAGTCCCCTTTCTTGTCATTTTGAAGTTGGCGTTTCAGATCAGTTAATCGAGACCGTGAAGTTGAGGCAAAGTATTCTTGCAAGGTTAACCAAAATTCTCTTGAAGTTGTAGTGTTGAGAACATGCACCAGAAGTGGTTCAGACAAAGAAGATCGTAACCAGGCAAGAATGAACTTATCTTGTTTGCGCCAGGTCAAATAAGCAGGATTGACAACAATTTGACCATCAACATTGCAGAAAGTTTGATCTGGTGGAGGAAAATCCAAGAATCGTTCAAGATCGTAAGCTTGAAGTGTTGGAAGAGCTTGAGATTTCCAGGAGAGATAATTAGACTCGGTGAGCTTAAGAGCAATTGGAAGGTTAATGGAGATGATTGATTCCATCGGAGTTGGAAGAAGAGAGGTGTTGCTGGGAAAAGATCGAGGAACATCGTCATTAGAAATTGGCAAGGGGATCGGTGTGAGAAGAGGGAGGGGTCGCCATTGAAGGATCTTGATTAGCTAGTGAGCTTTAGATGGCTCTGATACCATGTAAGATAAAAGAGAGAAAGACAATTGGAAGAGATGATTTGTGAACTAATCAATTGATTGAACTGAACTACAGAAATACATCATAATCTCTATTTATCAGTGTGAGTCTATTTTACTAATCTACCCTTGTACTATCATATAATTACAAAACACTGAATTACATCATAGTCCTAACAATCTTATACGCCGAATGAACAGCATTTTTTTTTTTTTTTTTTTTGCATTTACAAAGTCACTAGCTGTAGGAACAATCGAGACATATATTCAAAACCTTGATAGAGGAAATTATACATGAGCAACCACTACGAAAAGAAAGCTCTCTGAGCAATTCTCGTTTGAACCCGCTTATGCGGTGGTGTTTTAATTGTTTACTACTGGATTAAAAAATATATACAATAAATAGAAACAAAAATGTCCTACATGGCTACATGAATTCATCAATATTTTTACCAACGTTAGCATTTGCATTTGGGTTAGGCCAGTATTTAAAATCCAACTTTCATCCTGTCTAATTATGAAGTCTATTGTCAGGGACTAACTAGCCCCTATCTTGATTTTGGTTCTATTTGCAGATGAGATGTGTGATAAGCACGCCTTAATTAATAACTTTAAATATATCTTTAGCATGTGCTTGCATGGTTAAGTGGAGCTCATAAGACAATATAGAATCAAGGTAGTGTCTTATAATAATCAACCCACAAACAACTTTGAAATCTATAACAATTAGATTAATATTAGGTGGTTCAGTAAGTTACAGACAATAATTCCTAATCAAGTACTAAATCTACCCCGAGCCACTAACAAGTTTTGCATTTACTAGGTTACTAGCTATAGGGGTAACCATTCAAAACCTTCAAAAAAATCTATATATACAAAATTGGAGAAAAAAGGTTAATATCGATGTATAAGAGGAGAAGAGAGCAGACATGATAACATGAAGCTTGTTGTGCGCATGGTGTATATGTTGTTGATATTAGGTCCAGTTTTGTTCACTCATTTTGGAGAAGGTAGAGACAAAATCTGTTTCCTCCAGTTACAATTACGCTTAAAATTTCAAATGTTGGAATATTTACAAAAGATTTGAAAGAATAATTTTAGGTCATGTGAAGTTACCTGAGAATTCGGTGCAGTCGAGACGTTGGAATTATGAAGAAAAGGAGATGATGCCATGGTGGTCGAACATGGATTATTCTCGGGTGAAGAAACGAAAACCAATTCACCACAGGTTTGATCCATGAATATAGCATGTTTATGTTTCATGTTTCCTTTTCATCCTTTTCTTTTTTGTTTTTGTTTTTGAAAGTGAAGGGTTAAATGGTTAAACAGATGAAAGATCAGAGGATCAAGATATTCTTTGTATTATTATTCTTTCATTCAGATTGGTTTCATTTCTAACCTATTCTAATTTATTTGACAATAAAGTCTTTGTTGTTGTATTATTCTTTCACTGTTTTTCTGATATCTGATAAAATAAAAATTCTCCCCCTAGTTATGTGTTTTTTTGGCGCAAATATGTATTTGTTTGATGAAATATACATAACTCAATTTTGAATGAATGTAAAATATATGTTTTTAATTCTGAAAGAAAGAAGCAGGAGGAACGGGCAACCGGTTGAAATTTCCCAATAGAGATTTTTTTTTTGAGATAAAATAAAAGTCAAGGTACTCAAATTTAAATAATCTTAAGTCTTCCCATTTGAATTTGAAACCAAGAACTCCCATACAAAAATCGTTGCTCTTAGCAATTAAGCCAAGAGCTGGTTCTTAAATTCCCAATAGAGATGAATCAGTTGTTAAGATTATGCCACACAAAATGTCTATGGGATGCAATTTAAGGACGTTCCACAAATATCAAATCTTGCGCACGCCATTACATGTATTATAATAAAAAAAAAATTACCTGCACAAGAAAAACCACAATTACAGAGGGGTTTCATTGACAGGTGGTTATGCAGAAAACAACAAAATTTGCAAATAATTCCATAATTTATTAGAAAAGCAGCTATGCAAACAACTATTACAATTTGCTTATATTGTGGCATATATTTGTTCGCTTATTCCAAGCAACGATTTATGATATAGAGACCATAAGAAAAGAAGCAGTTAAGAGAGCTCATGCAAGGAGGTAAAATTCTTTTTGGGAATTTTGGAAGAATTTTTAATAGGATAGGAAGCCTGCATTGCAATTCCACAAAGTCCCTCCTTGGCCGAAATGCCGCGTTGAATCTTAACATAACCCTTCTCTCCCCATTGAGCTCCCCACGAATTCTTCACGATCCAGTATTTTGTTCCATCTTGAGTTGTCCCGTAGCCTACAATTGCGACTCCATGGTCGAGGTTGGTTCCGCAATCTCCGGTGAAAACACCCTTGATATAGTTCGAAGAACAAACATATACTTTTATTCTTGAAACCAACTTTCTTCTTTGCTTACTTTATGTTTATGTTTTGATAATAATTATGTCAATGTAATATTTTCTAAATTTTTATTCCGTCTTTCTTTTTTTCTTCTTTTATTTTGGAAGAGAAAAAACAAACCTCAGAATAGAACATGAAATCAAGACCACTTGCTTCGATGGCAACAGCTATCGGTTGATTTGCAGCTGCTTTCAACAAAGCATCCTCATCATTGACAGGAACATCCTCATATCCATCAATAGTGACATCAGTAGAGCTTGCCTACAAAACCATACAAAATAGCATCAAATACATATGTTATCATTTCAGCCCCGTAATTTAATCATTCAACAAGTTCGAAAACGTCTTCATAAAAAAATGTAGTATAAACTAAACAAATATGAAAACAAAAAAGGTGAACAGTATTTGTTTCCAATTGAGCTGACCTTGACACACACATGATAAGTTTCCAATTTAAGAAATGCTACATAAGATTTATCAGTTTACTACATATTCTCTATTTCATACAAAATTGCACACCTTTACTTGATTGCAGTCGTGTTGTTTTGCAGTGTATGGGTAGTTCAACTCAGTTGTAATACCACCATTTTTCTGGATAAATTGAAAGGCAGAGTCCATAAGACCACCTTCACAGCCATGGTCTTGACTGTCACAGTCCATTAGCTCCTGTTCTGACAAAGAGATAAGGTTTCCTGTTCGAATCTGGTTTATGCCCTCTACTGCACATACAGTAGAGAATGCCCAACAGCTCCCTTCATATATAGAAAAAGAACACAAATTTGAGCAGTCTTGGACAAACATGTATACATTGTTAAACTTTTTTATATTTGTCAATAAGTTGTACAAGCATCCTGAATATGTCGTGCCAAAATGTTGTTGTAGTTTCCTATAACTTATTGCTGTTTTAGCTGAATATATTTCTAATTTCAAAATATGATGGATTTATTATACAAACAAATTTACAATTTATTTAAAAATGCAAATTTAGGTGAAAGGTTGTCTTATTTTACCACATTGGCCTTGGTTCTTGACTGCTGTCACTGCACCCTTCTGCCTCCAATCAACAGATGCTGGCAAATTCTCAGCATATCCATGCATAAACTCATTGTTTCCCTTTGATTTCCCTTGCCTCATCCTATGATGCATGACACTGGCCCCAGCATAGGTCCTTTTAAACTCCTCTCTCGTCATGTCAGTAAATTTATTCAGCCCCAATTTGTAAGGTCTATCCTTCTTGTTTGCTTCATGAATGTACCTGACATTCTCCTTGAACACATTAAACCGCCTCTTGATCTCAACTGGATCATGTTGGACATTGTGGTGACTCCGCCACCTATCATACAGGTTCCACAGGCTTTCTTCTGTAGCAATGTCATTCTCAGTGAATGTAACTGTCTTTGCAGTAGCTGTTGCTATTGCAAAGAGAGACAAAACAAGAAAGATAACCTTATGCATGTGAAATTGTTATTGTTAACTTTTAGGATTCTGACATGAGATTCAGTGTTGCATGTGTGCTTATTATATAAGGGTTGTTCTAGGGTTACTCTTATTGGATTCCTTGTGGAGAACAAACACTAGAGAACTGGATAAAAAGATAGACGGATGTTATGCATTATTGTTCGATCAGCTAGCCGTTGCCCCAAGAAAACGCAGAAGGGCTCATATACATCAGACCCTTCCAAACCGAGGGCATCATGTATTAGTTGGACTAGATAACCAAGTGACCAACTAATTAAATACTGTATTGCTACTCAACTATATTTCATATATTGCATTTTTAGACCTGACGATAAAACAGTGACCAGAAAATTTGACAAAAATGTAGTGCTCAAAGCGACTATCATGCACCAATTGGTACAGTACTAGTACAGCCAATGAAGATTAAAAGACTTGATCAGGTGACATGACCAAAAGTAAAGATGAGGTTGTTAGACCTTGGTACAAAATTGATGTTATAAATGTCAAGTGACCTCCATACTATTGAAACAAAAAGATGACCTAAGCAGGGTGATCTTTATCTAACCACCTTCTTTTCCAAATAATAAGGCTGCAGAGAATGTTATCTCATGCCAAAAGTTCAAAGAAAGAAAGAAAGTTTTTCAACAATCGAAGGGATGAATACAGCTATTTTATTGATTAAAAAAATATAGAGACGGCTCTTTCATCTAAGATAATGCACAGGTCTATAGCTACTAGTTGCTTGAACTGAACGGAGACCATAGGCATTCATACTCTTCTACAAGAGAACATTACAAGAGAATTTCTACATTCATACTCTTCTACAAGAGAATTCAGACTTACTAGAGTTATATTATGGTTCTGAAAATTTAGAGTTCAATTAATGTCATTTAGGAGGATCAGTTGTATTTTTTTGTTATGAATGAAATTATTTCTACGGGCTTTTTTTCTAAAAAAAGATCTCCAAGCAATGTCAACAAGAGGCTGTTCAGGCCCACCTTTTCTGTATTGAACTCGATTTATTCAATTACAAATTTACAATGTTACAAGAAATTCTGAAAAATCTTTAGAGAACTCAGATCGGCCTACCTCTAAAACAGATAGCCCACAAATGATTTCCATGTATAGGGGCTAGCAGCTATCGGCTTCCAAAGAAGTGCCATTCATTTCCTCTCTTGCTCTTCGAAGCGCAAGAACTTTTCTTTTATTTCATTTTTGATAAATTGTGTTGCAACTTTTTTAACGTTAAATATTCATAAGAATTCCAGTTATCTTTTGAATCTATGACCTTTCACAAGAAGGGCACTGTTTTTTTAAGGGGCATGAATTCTAACTTTTTTTTTATCAATGAAATTTTCATTCTATAAACATTTGTTCAGTGCAAACCTGCCTTGTGAAATTGAAACCCATCTCCAATTAATGATATGGAATTCACTTTGGTATACTTCCTTTCTCAAATTTACAAAATTACCATCAATAATCCAGATATATATACCAAGAATTCAAACTTTTCAAACTTGCTGGTGATATAAATAGTTCCCTGCTACTGCACTGAACTTGGCAGACTTTTTAAACCTACTGCTCTGCTATTTTAAGAACTGGTTCTTAGGTAAACAAAACCACTACCACCCTTACTCTCAATTTGTGTGGGGAGTCAGAATTTTGACATTTCACAACGTAGCACATTTCAGCATTTGTCTATTACGAAAAATAAAAAGAAAATATGAACAAACCATTGATCAGAGAGAGGTACACCCTAAATGGTAGGAAGGCATCGGCTTAATTCCCTGATATATCTTGCATTGTGTGCATCTACATGCAGTCTACACAAATAGTCGGACACAGGTCTCATGCTATTAAATTCTCATTGTTATCTCCTGTCAGGTTGCATAGGACTATAGTGCAGCAACAAAATTTCTTATTTTCTTTGCTACTTTCTTCCCGGTCTTTTATTTGGTCTTGAAAAATCTTCCGTGTTATTACTGTATTGTTCTCAGTTCGTTTGGAACATGCTTGAGATGGTGAAAAGAAGCACGTAAATAGCAGCTTACAGCCTTACCCTGACACAATCAAGTAACAGGAAGTGACATAATTTGATTTAATGCACATCAAGCACCGTTGGTATAGTGATTTTCACTCGAGAAAATTACTAACAGATCAATTTGAATTTCCTTCTCTCAGATAGTTAAAAATTTCTTGGACCATAGATACAATCCCACCTATATATTTCAATTGTCTCGACAAGTGTTTGTCCCACCAACTCAAAACAAGAAATGAGAAAAAAGTATTACAGAGAAAAGGGTCAGGAGAGATCCAAATAAGCACAAATTATCTTGTAAAGAGCTAATCATAAGCTGCACAACTAAGCTTAGTGGATGATCTAATCAATCAAGCAATAAATTAAACTGGAGGCACATCAGGTTACAAACTTTTTTGTGAGCCCATGTCGCCATCACATAAAAGATCCATTTTTTTTTCAGACACTCGTGTCACCAAAAAAAATGATAGGTCAATTTCAGATTAGAAAGAGAAATATCAGCCTTGCAAATGGACGAGCACAACGGCATAATTAGACTTAAACACCTAAACATTTGTTAAATGCCTTTCCCAATCACATGTCAGCAACCCAACTTTTATGTTAACATCCACACAAAGTACATCGCCATCCAAACATAAATTAATACAAACAACAAATAACCTCAAATCTCCACAACACAACTAACAACAAACCCAATTATGTAAAATTTTACAAAGGAGTTTTGAAATAAAACATTTTCTATTCTCTTGTTTACCCTTTCTACTCATGTTTACCTTTTTTGTACTCACCCAGCCCAGATTCTATCCAACCTATCAACGCTCTTTCGCCCCCTTTCAATCTGATCCATATTTTTTCTTGGTCTCTCTAAGCAATCCACACTACGCCTTGACTTTTCAAAATGGTCCAGCGAAAACTTTATTTTGTCAAAACCATCCACACTGCTGTACCTATGTTCAGTCTTAGGGGGTTCCTTGTTCCTCAGCTTGAGCTTGCGGTCGGTACTCTTCCTAGGGGGGTCACAGCAGTCAGTACTCCTTCTAGAAGGTCCTACCTTGTCAGTGGTGTCTATACGCCAGATAGGCCTTTCAGATCGAGGCTTTTCAACAATGGTGACAAATTTCTTTAGATGCTTGATATATTCTGGGAAGAGCTCTAAATCACAGTGCTTGCCACCTTTAACCCATAAGGGTTCATATTTCTCTCTGCATAGCTCCCATAGCTGTTTGCCATGTGAACAATCCACCACATCATCAGCTGTTCCCTGGAGAAATAAAAATGTCAATAACTTCCGATATGTATTTTGAATAATTCAAATCCAAATTCAAGTTCAACTTGTTTTTTTTGCCCTAATCAGATCATACAGAACAAAAAAAATGCTCTCTTCAGCTGTTGGTAAAATGACTGTGTTAAACATCATACATATATGGTATTCAAAATAAAAATGCTCTTCATACAGGCCCTACACCAGAGAACACCATACCCCATCAATACATAACTGTCTACTTTGTTTCTTTGTGTTCTGGGGCTTTGGTAAATGTTAAATGTAATAAGCTGATCATACCACTGTTGATTTCCTCAATTAGGTTTCAACTAACACAATAGAAATGTTGGAGAAGACAAAGCAATCATGCCAAACTTGAAATACAAGGTCTGTATATAACCTATATAAAACAAATGTAAAAAGGAAAATGCTTCTCAAGTTATTATGCTTCATTAGACTTCTAAATGAGATTCTTTTTCATTTCTTTGATTCGGTTTCATTTCTAGCCTACCCCAACTTGTTTGGGACTAAAGGCTTTGTTGTTGTTGTTGTTGTTGTTGTTGTTGTTGTTGTAGACTTCTAAATGAGATCAGTTGACGAAACAAAATAATGGGACACCAGAATTACATCATAAATCCTAAGATAGACCAATTCTGCCCTTTAATTCGAAGTTGAGATAGATCAATTAGATGATATCATATAAGACAATTAACATTTTTCATAAGTTGTCTTTTAATTTCATTATCATTTATCTTATACAGACTAGTTTATTCTTTAAGAAAAAAAAGTGAGATCACTTGACAGCTTTCGTTAGGATGATTTATAAACAGCTATTTCCAGACTGATTACAAGTACAGGACCTGGCTTTTTACAAGGCAACTAACCAAGCAATCTTGATCGCAACAAAATATCTTCTGATCAGTAAAACTAAAGTTCCCATCTTGTTACTAAAGTACAATAACTTTTCTAAAAGGTTAAATAAAAAACTTACTAATAATAGTATACTTGTCATATACTCCAAAAACATAAAATTAATGTTAAAAATACTTGGTGAAAAGGACAAGATAAACTCTACTGTAACAATGATAGCCATAACAATGTTGTTTTAGGTATAAATTGCTAGGAACTTACGATTGTTCTCTTTGGGGATTATCATAATATTCAAATTGCCAACACATAATTTACTAAACATGAACCTATACCCAAATGGAAAGGCAGCTGGTTTTTAAGAAGGACGACCTCAACAGAAGAACAAAATAGAACTTTAAGTTCAAAAATACCTACATGAATTATGAGCACAGGGCAGTTTACTTGAGGGATCTTGTCAATATTCTACAATCACGAAAGGACCAAAGTCAGCATCATGATAGGAAGACCAAATAAAAAAATCAATAATTAATACATACAAAGAGGATATCAGCATTGCTAACCTTGTAAATGTCGAACCAATAGGTGCGTTTCACAGGGTACATGACACGCAAGCCTGACAAAATGGGGCTATGTAGAACAACAGCTCTTAAGTTAGGCAATCGACTAGCCAGATCAACAGTAGGCCCAGTTCCAACCGACTGGCCATAAAGGATAATCTCTTCATCTTTCAAACCAAACTTCTCTTTGAGACACTCGTATGCTGCCGTTATGTCAGCATATGTGCTATTCTCACTGGGCTGTAAATAAATTAAAGGCAAATTCAAGTTAATTGCATAGTTATGAAGTAGAATTAATCAAGTCTGAATGCCAAAAGAAGTTTACCTTGCCTGATGACTGGCCATATCCTGAGTAGTCGTACCTGAAATAATAGAAAAATGTTATTATATTTGGAGCTTACAAAGTAAACAGGGAAAACAGTTGTTTAAAAGAAAATTCATTCACAAACTTTGCAAAGTTGTTCTGGGCTACTTGAAAAATACTTAGATAACAATAAAGTGTAATATACTCAAGAACCAAATCTATAAAGCAATAGCGAATTTATTTCTATTTAAAAAACTAAAACCATTATCGCAGAAAATATATGCGATACAAAAGTAAACAGGGAAAACAGTTGTTTAAAAGAAAAATCATTCACAAACTTTGCAAAGTTGTTCTGGGCTACTTGAAAAATACATAGATAACAACAAAAGTGCAACATACTCCAGAACCAAATTTATAAAGCAATAGCGAATTTATTTCTATCTAAAAACTAAAACCATTATCGCAGAAAATATATGCGATACAAAAGTAGAGTGAAAAGCCCATCAAGGACACAAAAGCAGTATAATCTAAAACTGTAATCAATAAAATCCAAACAATATTGAATCTGACCTAAAACATAAGCAATTTCAACACTCGATTCTGAGCAACGCAAACTATGGCGGATGTAGAAATTTTAACCCATGGGGGTAGATAATAGCATATATTAAAATATCACATTAAATTTTGGGTTCTGGAAGTATGGGATCAGAAATGACAAGCTTCAATAAATAAATTAGGTAAAAGATTTGCCATCTTTCAATTTTTTTTCTGGAGTGAACTAAAAAATGGTACTTCAGTCCAATCTTCTTATAAAAAAGTGGGCACTCCTTTTGTTACCGTTTAAAATCACCTATGCTAACTGTAGTTGACTATTATGGGTTAAAGGCAAAGAAGATTGATTTACAGATAATATTGACTAGCTACTGGTGCATTGTAATGGCCAAATCATACTATTAGGTAGCAAAAGAAAGCTCCCAAGATATTACCAGATCTGTTGCAAATTTTTTTTATTGTCAATGCAAGAATTAGATTATAGGGAAGAAATGACTAACCGATCAGATCAGCAATAACATTTATTACGTCATCCTTATCTTAATTTCTCAAAATCTAAGAAAAAACGGTCTTAAAAAGGGAAGCAATACCCAAATACTCTTTAAAATGAACAAAGATAACCTAAAATTAAGTTGCACACAGGAACTAGGATTTTGTAGTTAAATACAATTATATACCAAGATTAAATTCAATAACACAGCAGATTAGACCTACAACTTAGTCTACATAGATAATTTATCTACATTGGTCAAGCAGTTAAATTCAACTGTATCAGCATTTAATGTACAACTAAATTTACACAAAAATTATATTTTAAAGTCAAAATTGAACCACCAGCTGTTTAGATTGAGAAGTTGCATAAATCAATCATGAAGAACAACGATTTCAGAAACGATTACATAGTTAAGCTGCATAGCATCTTAGAAAACATGTTGCAACAAATCAATGAAAGAGGGTGTTTGAACCAATTGGGGGGAAACCAAAGTTCTCTATAGTTTTGCTAAACATTACAGATAAAAATTCAGCACACCGAGTTATCTGTAGTTTTCCAACCCTTACGCAAGCTACAGAAATTGAGAATTTCCCAAAGGAGAAAACCAAAAATTATCCATAAAAGATCCACGGGTTTTTTAGAACCACCTGATGTGCAAATAACTTTTCCAACAGATGGAGGACAAAAATAGGAACGAAACAAACAAATCTCACAATCAGCCCCCATATCCAATTCCAAATATTTTCCAAAGAAAGTCAACCAAAAACCCCTTCAAACAATTGAATTTTTTTATAGAACCCAACCGAAGCAAATAAAAGACGCAAAATCTGGAGAAAATCCTAGTGAACTCCCTCCGATCTAAATGGGACTAAACCAGATTGCATACAAATATCAGAAGAACAATAACAAGGAAATAAATTACAAATTGACACATACCCCATGAGATTCACTCTGAGATGAAACGAAAGCTGGAGGAACAGATCGTAGAGCTGCCCCAAATCCGCGGCATTTCCATGCGAGTAGAGCACGGTCGAGACAGCCATCGGGTGGCGCACATAAACCGCCACGATTTTCTGGTTTCGTCGAGTGGTGAGGCGCGTGATCTCGACATTTTCGCGATGAGGAAAACGGTTCATCGTTAGAAGACCCGACCCGGCCTCCTCTTCGAGTTCGTAAGTAGGAGGTTGAGGCGGGAAGAAGGCAAGCTTCGCCGCCATCGATGACGTCACGCCCCCCATTGCTTCGACCTCTTTGTTTTTTCCTCTTTCTCACTCTAGGTTATAATAAATTTGTAGGATTGAATTTGGAATTTGGTTTGGTTTCACAAGCAAGGTTTTTCTAATGAGGAAACGAGAGTAGCCAGTGAATGTTTGCTTCTTCTCTTTTTCTGTTAAGCGTTTCTCTTGCTTTTTGGGCTTTAATTATTATTTGTTGCTCTTTCTTTCGATCGGGTTACATTCTTCGCTTTCTCCTCATCGGAGTTCGAGGACTTTATGAAATTTTTTGTGAAATGCTCGAATTCGGGGAAACGTTCCTGGAAGAAAGGGTAAGAGAGAGAGAGAGAGAGAGATGTTACTGTAACTGGGTTTTTCTGTGTCGCTTCTCTGCTGTTTTATTGTGTTTCAAATTGATCACTATTTGTTTATTACTATTTTTTTAAGCCAGATCACTGTATATTATTATCACTTATTTGAGGATTAAGAAGACCAATAAATCCAGTGAAGATATTTTCTGTGACGTCTTAAAAGATTTAGCACAAATTCAACTTAAAATTCGTGCTTGTGTTGACACATAGGGGATTTGGCTTCTCTATCACGCAGGCTACGTTATTCGTGTACTTTAAATATCTTATCGCATTCATATTCGAAACGATTTACGTTTAATATTTCACGTAACAATCAGAATACATATCTGATTTGTCATTTTGCCATAAGATTGAAATCACCTTTCATTAAAGTACCTTATCACTGTGTAACTGTATTCTCATTTCTTGTGTATAGTAGTAGTTTTTTTATATATATTCATTTATATATTATTTTTTTATGTACTAAATTAATTTTTTTAATTAAAATTTAATATATATAGCTGTATTTATATCTAAGATTTTCTAAAATTGTCGTATAGCCGTTTTGTATCGTATCTAATACGATATCCACACCCGCACTTATATAACATTGCACCCAACATATTTTCAATGGTCTGAATTTCATGTGTTTCACTGCTTGACCGACCGCGATAAACTGCAGAGACAGATCTTATAAAATTTGATTTGCACGAATCTAGATGCAAATAAAGATCATGAATCTGATGCTATATATGTGGCTCGTGGTAGGTGATTTGAATTCAACACATGTGTGCTATATAAAATTTTAGAAGAATTAAATATTAAAAATGGAGTGATAGTACTGCACTAAATGCATTCCAGTGCCATCAATTCGCCCCAACGTGCTACAATTTAGAGAAATAAAATCTTCAATGAGTTTACAAACATTTGGAGACATCTTCTAATTAAAATTAAAATATTAGTTATGTGCTGCTAATTAAAATTAAAAAGATTAGCTGCACATTTTTTTTTTCTTGCTAGTGCTGTGGGCCCCAAAAGTATTCTATGGCTACTAGCGCCGATGGAGGGATGGTACGACTGTGAAGTGACAATTAGTAGTGAGCGGCTGGAATTTTTTGTTCAATATTTTATATTTTTTTTAAATAAATATTTTTTATAGAATGAGACAAAAATGAGACATACTTTTATAAATATTTCAAATATCATATACAGTATAAATTGGAAAAATTTACGGAACATATGAAGAACAAAATACGAGATTTTGCAGCAACATACTTGTAATTTTTTTCAGAGAAAAGTACAAATAAAGAAAATTCAAGCGTGTAACAATTGTCACTTCCGTTTATACGTAGTTTCGTCTTTGAGTATTCATGATAATAATTTTATTAAATTTACTGTTTGGTAAAAATTCAATCGTTCCACCATATAAATTGTTACCGTTCTATCTTATGAATTACTTTATGAATCTGATTTGTACCGACTTGACATTTTTTTTTTCTAAAATCCAAT